>RYFJ01004038.1:0-52171 GCA_003991445.1 Oryza meyeriana var. granulata
GGTGTTGTGAGATTCCAACTCCATAATGGAACTATAAAAATGATAAAGAGACTACAGTCTCGCAGCAGATGGAAACCAAACCTGGTTTTGACATTTCCCTACTTTTCCCCCTTCTAGTCATCCTATTCTCATCATCAACATCCATCAAGAAAAATCCTCTCTGAGTTTGAAGCTTGCTTAAGCAATACAGAACTTGCCGACAACAGTGTTTTATTTTAATCTTATAAAACTAAACTTACTTCTGCCAATAGTTGGTAAACTAATACCATGAATTTTCTCTTACCACACCTTCCAACGTCAGACTGGCTTGAATCTTACCAAGGTCATCTAAAATGTGGATAAGTAGTGAATTATCTAACCATAAAACAGGCAGCAATAATATCAAGAACGAAAAATTATGGAATGAGAAAATGACGTTACATGAATCCTAATTCCTATATACGGCGTAGTTTTCAACCACTTCACATTTGACGCAAAACGCTACATCACCTACTGCATGCTTGAATTCTTGCTGTGAACTGCATATTATCTTTTAATATTTCAACAGAGAGATGAGACATATGGCGTGTTCCTTACTACTAAGGCATTATACTAGCATCAGAGGTTAGAAACATAAAGATAACAGTGCCATCAAGCATTATTACTAGCATCAAACTAAGAAACATAAAGTAGAACATTGCATCAACTCTCTTTCATCTTCTTGTATCTCATAGATATAGCAAGTAAAACAAATCTAATATGGAAATAGACAATGAAAATTCATAACCCAAAAGAAAGCATTTTCTTTCAACAGTGGATTTTGATACCCCAGTTTTCTACATTACAAATATAACTAGTTAGTTCCTGCTGTTTTAAATTACTTCATAATCACCTCGTACAGTGAGCAGTATTATAAAAAAATGCATCATAAGAAAATCCATGTAGTGAAAAAATGCAGATGGCTTTAAATGTTTCTCCTGAGTTATCAATGCCATGCGACAAAGGATCAGCAGGACTGGAAGTGGGGAAAAAAATTGAAAATAGCCCAGCGGAACTAGAGAAAATAATTGATTCTGCTAAACTTTGGGTCCTAGTTGTAGAATGGAAGAAAAAGGACATGCACTTTACCGTACCAAGAATCAAGTATACAAACCGTTTCAACTTTTCTTAAAAGGAATTTCACACAATTCAGGGCAAAAACGAGTACATCGAAGTTTAAAATTACATGTATATGGAGCAGTCAGAACCCATTCACATGTTGCTTTAGCTCTTACGCAAAAAAAATGAGAAGAGAACAAAGCATAAACCCAGTAAATGCCGCTAGATTCATCTGCAAATTCACCTCAATATAATATAGATACAACACAATACACAAATTCCGAAAGCAACCTCTTCCCTGGTTTGTGAGAGATTAGAAGTAAGTTCAGATATCAACTTGGGCAGAGTGTGACATGCGAGTAGATTAGCAGCTAGCTTCAGAGTTCAGATATCAATTGGCAGACTTGACATTGAACATGTGCTGTACTATTATCGATTTTGGATCCATGCTTTAATTAAAAAACAAAAAATCACCAGTTTAATAAAATACAATACTACTACAGAAGTTCACTAATAATCACAACAAGACCTGCACAATCAGCGCTCTACGCAGCTGGAATACATTAGATCAACGAATAAGGAGTTGTACTAAAGAGAAATTAAAACCAACGGCAGAAACGCACTTCATAGTGGCAGTTACGCTGAACAACCAAGAAAAAACTTGGTATAGAATAATTAAGAAGAAAACATAAGCGTGTTGAGAATTGAACATGGACCTTAATGTTGAAACCAAACACCCATTGCCACTGCACTAGCAAGTGCATCTCATCTTCTTGGTTACTATTACCCAGCGTCCCCAGCCGCCGCCGGTGATGATGTGGCAGTGCGCATAGCGCAATAGCCCACGCAAGCCTCATCTTCAGCTCCAAGCCGGCGGGGCTTAGATGGCGCGGCTCGAAGACGTGGCCGCGTTTTTCCTTGGTTGGCGGCGGGTTGAGATGGCCGGACGGGTAAAGGGATACACGGTTGCAGCATTAGAGAAGGCAGTTCGGTCGGTCGGTGGAGTAGAAAAGGCGGAGGAGGCGGCGAAGGAGGGTCGTCCCCGCCGGCGGCCAGGCTGCCTCTGCAGCGGCGCGGCGCCGTCGAGAATTACGCCGGGGCTCAGCTAGCCGGCCCGTTTGGATGGCGTGCGCAAGTGGCAACGAAGAGGCCTGGGCCAAAACAGATGGAGTGATTGGGCTTTTGTCCATCACGGCCTATGAAAAATTACGGCCGAGATGCGTGCAAACATTTTCGGGATGAACCTAAATTGCTTATTGAGCTTCATTTTTTTTGTAGATTATTCACGTGAACATGTGAATATCATGTACTCCCTCTCTTTAAAAAAATATAAGATGTATTAGGTTTTTACACTGTCTTCAATAATATATTTTGACTATTAATTTCTTTTATAATATATCATCAACAACCATAAAATTAACATCATATAAAAAATATTATCAAATATGAATATAGTGGTACTACATGTATGCCTTAAACGTATATATTTTAGTTTAATTATTAGTTAAAATTTTTAAATATTGACTTTATGGAAAGTAAAACATATTATATTTCTAAATGGATGGAGTACTCCTGTCTTCCAAACAAGACCCCAAAATGGTCAACGTTGAGTTGACCTAAGAGATTAAAATGACGCACACTTTGATTCATGGTTAATACATAAATGGCCTATCAACTCTTAATGAGTTCTTTCAGGATGGGCAAATAGGAAAAGGAGATGAAGCACGTACATAGTCAAGGTGGTCGAAAATTTTCACCTAATTAGAACTAGCTAGTTGGAAATTTTGTATCTTCTCGTTTATACTTGACTTGATTTGACAAGTACCTTTCATAGGTAAAAATAATTAATCTCCTGCATGAAAACAAATAACACGTGTAGCTCAAGGAATTTTGTCAGAAATACGTTGAGGTTCTTGAGAGTTGAGATTTCACCCTTCCCATTCGATGACAGGGCATGCTGGTTACGTGGTTGTTGAGAAGATCAAGCTCCATAGACGACGGACAAATATCGTGCTGAGTCAAATTGATGGAAGAGCTGACAGATTCACTCCCCTTCTTCTCATTCCATTTTTTCTATTCTGCTGGTAATGCATCATTCATCAGCATATTACATGTGCCTATTCTCTATGTAGAAATATTCCATACTTTTGTTGAAGAGATTGAAGAGAAGTAGCCAGCAGATCAAAAGTTTCTGAAGAATTAGCCATGTCAATTTGAGTAAGTTGGTACAACTAACTTCGTTGGCATATTCTTGTGTTCACGATTTTGTTCAGACCTACCTAAAACCTCTCGTCTTAATAAGCTCATTATTTGACTTGAAAAGAGCCTAAGAGAGTAGTACTTGATTTTGACCAAGCTACAACGCATGCTTGGAAAACATTGGTGAATATGCAAGAAAAGTACGACTATTTCAGCCAGATCTCTACTATTATAAAAATTGGTAGTGATTCTGTTTGTCCTCCCTTACTTTTATCCGTTGTCCGAGTTACACCCTCACCCGCACCCGCACCCGCACGCTCACGTTCCCTAGCCTCGTGACGCCGCCCGCTCGCCCCTGCATCCGGCCTTTGGATCTCCGTTTGCACCGGGGTCATCTTCGCTTCTTATTCGCGCGGGTGTAGGGTGCGATTCTGTCCGATCACGCTTCGTGCTCATGTCGTACCATCATCTGTTCCAACCACGGAAACCAACAGAATCGGATGCCAACAGGACAAGGCAAAGACAAAAACAGACCATAAAAGGGGAGGCTTGAACACACGAACAAATCTAAATCCAAAACTCCCCCAAAATTCTCTTCCAAAAAAGAACCCAATCTTATCAACAAATCAGGCCCAAAACGGGGTAGTCACCCTAGATCATGCCAAAGAGGTGCCGGAGGCTGCCCCGCCACCGAGATCAGCTTGATAGCATTGTTGTGGAGGCTGCCATCATCGCCGACCGGATCCACTCGAGAGGCCGCCATCGTGGAGGCCACCGCTAGCCAAACCTGCTTGAGGATGCTATTGTGGAGGCTGCCGCAACTAGATCTGCTCGAGAAGCCACTCGTTGCTTCGTTGGAGGTCGTCGTTTCACCGTCGGTGCTGCCGCTCTTGGATCGGGGCTGGCGGGAGGAAGATGGGCAGCTGTGAGGGAGTTCAGGATGGCTCTGTCGCTGGGTTGAGGGAAAGGGCTTATTCCTCAATGCTCATCTGCTTTGGTTGCTTGCTCTGAGAACTTTTCGGGTTCCCAAGGCCATCTGTTGCCATGTCATGGATGGCTGGGATGCGTCATGCGTAAAGGGCAAAATGCTAACATCGAGCTAACATTATACCTATTATCCCTATCTTTTTTTTAAAGGAGTATCAGCGATTTACTACTTCCTCCATTTCATATTATAAGATATTTTGATTTTTTTAAAAGTGAAACTTGTTTAAGTTTGACCAAATTTATAGAGAAATTTAGCAACATTTCCAACACAAAATAAATGTACTATCAAAATATAGTCAAACTTAAACTTAAACTTTATCAAACTTAAAGAGATTTGACTTTTAAAAAGTCAAAATATCTTATAATATGTAATGGAGGAAGTACTAATGATTTCAATAGCATGCTAATTAGCAATAGTATTAGTATAAGAATTTTGCCTAAGAATTTTATACTACATTTTTGTTTTGTGAAGTGAAGATGTTGGATTCTTTTGTTTTTGCAATTGGCTCTATGAAACACATATACATCTAAAACCTGCCAAAAATTGCGTATCTGTATTGGATACAAATACATTTCAGGCACATAAATGTGATTTTCATGATCTTTTTTTAAAAAATTAATTATGACACTTGGTCCAAACTTTATCGATATTTTTAACCCAAATATCATTATGTAAAGTACATGAAAAAAGCCTAAATTGAGATTATGAATTTTTTATTCCGTCCTTTCTAGGTATAAGTCATCATCCATGTTTTTAGATGTTCTATAAAATTACATACAATATTATATCGTTTAAATTTGATTACGTATGGATGACACTTGAAAATTAAATGCTTTTAAATATTTCTTATCTTTTTATGGCAATATTACTTATCTTACAGCAATTTTATTTTTAGATATTAAATCCGCTCACATGCATAATTATTACACAACTTTTTTATAGGAAATTAATATTGTCTTTTTCCATTGTAACCTATGGACATTTTTGCTTTCCGTAAGAGAGCACAGGCCAGCAGCAAGGCTCAGCTCTGCCTCCTGACATACCACGGCCGCCAATGCTAGGAAAATGAGGTGGAAGAGGATTTCCACGAGTGATTGCTCGATGCCTTCTTTGTCGAGACACAGTGACTCAACCATGGCTCCTGCTTTTGATGCAACTGATGCCAATACCATACAAGATTACAAGATCCAACTGCAACATAGAAGCTCTGACTTACTCCACAGTGCTAGCCCTTGTTGGATTGGCATCCATTGTCCACATGTCCATCACCCACATGGATCGGCGTCCGTGCGTCTCATCCATCACCCATTAGATTTTTGTTGCTCCCGCACAAAGCCCAACAAAACGTCAAAATCTTGTCACGGCCATTAATCTTAAGATGATGTTGCGTCATCCCCTCGGGCCACAATGTCATTGCTTGTGGTTCTCTTTTTATTGCCACCATGTTAACAAGCGCCCTCCTTGGTACTGGTTGACCTCTAACCATAGCCCGAGAAACACAAGACACCATGTCCTATTACAAGTCCTCCATCACCGCACAATACGAGATACTAGATCGCATATGGTTAAAGAAAAGTAAGAAAAGTCATATCATTCCTTCGCTTTGACTAATTTTTGTGTTGGCTTCACCCATTGCAACACATAGACATTTTTTTTAGTTATTTAAAAGATCAATTCAGTACGAACAATGAAGAGTACAATAAATTTTTATTTGGACAACTTAGGCAGCATTCTTATGAGCTTATGGGACTTGGGTACTTTCTTATTTTCCGTTAGCTCGCTTCCCAACTACTAAACAGTGTGTTTCGTGCGAAAATTTTTTATATAAAAGTTTCTTTTAAAAATCAAATAAATTCATTATTAAGTTTATAATAGTTAATACTTAATTAATATTGTCCTAATAATCTGTTTTTTTCACGTGTACATAATCCGCTCGGCTAAAAAGCTGAACCAAACTCTGCCGTTGAAGGTACCCGCATCTCTTACCTATGATAATCACCAACCAAATCGACCGATGTGCTTGTTCAGACCGAAATGGATGATCCTGTAGCATCTTACTAGGCCATAAAAACTAGGCTTTAAATGGCACGCACACTTAGGCCCAGTTTCTAATGAACAATTTCTTTTATTTTGCCGAGAACGTGAGTTTCACATGCTAAATTCACAACATTAATTTCATACAGTAGCAAGCCCCCCTCTCTGCTCTCTGGTGCATCGCGACACTGTTCACCATCATCTCTACAGAAGATCATCACTTACCAATTCGCGATGCACAATGATTAGACCGAGGGCGACGCTCTAGCTCACTCTGTTTCGACCGATCGATCGGGACCATTCAATTCCGTCACCAACTGGGCGTCCCCCCCAAACAACAACAGTGTGGCCGTGTTGTGTGCATGCATGCTACTGCTAGTGCGCACTGTGCCCTCCCCTGATCTGATCTCCTCATCCCTCGATCGCCGCGCGTGTACGTGCTTGCGCGCATGATTGCATCTGCCTGGACGGACGCGGGCGCGGGCGCCAGCGGCGGACGACAGCCACGCCCCCACGCGCTTCAAAGCCTAGTATCTGGGCCCGATCGATCAACTGATCGGGCGCCGCGGTCGGCGAGTCGTCGATCGCACGTCGCGTCAGCCCGGCCGGCCGCGCGAGCGACGGATCGAGCGGCTAGCTAGCTAGCGCATGCATGTCGTACCGGCCAGCCGCGCCGCGACGCGACGGGACGGGACGCGCGATGAGATGCCATGCATGCCAACCGCGTGGTCGATACGGTGAGCGGGTGCGGGCATGCTGTGCCCGTTGTTGTCGCGGCCCGCGCGTGCGCCGTGCAGCTGCATGTGCAAAGGAAGGGTCGGAGCCTTGGAGGGGCGCGGATCCCGCTGATTCCGACGAGACGCACGGAGACAGCGCGCCTTCTCAGTGACGAGACTACGTGCAATGCAGCCAATGCAACCAGCTGGACCGGACGCAATCGCTTGTACGTCACCACACGTACTTCCTGAAAGCAAACACGTACCCTTGTCTGGCTGTAAACCTCTTGGTTAACACTCCGTATCTATTGCCCCGGCGCAATTGATTTTTTGACACGGTACTCTTGCAGTCCTTTCCGAAAGAAAAAAAAATGAGAAATTAATATGCGTGGGACAGAGGTGTAAGTACAAGGAGAGGTGCCTGATGCATCGATGTCCTTTTGCTGTGTGTACTGCTGGATCGAACAATCCCAACACTTGGTTAGGGAAAAAAAGGAACGAGATGTTGCTAATTCAATGAAAGAAACAAAAGGCCGCACATCAAGCAATGACTATGAACAAGACAAGTGCGTGGGATTCTCTCCAACACTGCATAGTCGTACTACTAGTAGGTTTTTCTTTTGTGTCCGTACAGTCGCAGCCCGGAGCCAATCAGCCGCCCCCGGCCGGCCGTTGGATCTGCCACTCACAGTTCAGTTGTCATCAATCGTTGCCCATATCGAGGCTTGTGTCAGTCGTTATACCGCCTATCCCTACCGAGAGTACCGGACTGCGGATTGCCAGTACCCACCGGGCTCACGGCCCATGGAGCCCCTGCATGCAGGGTAACATCTGACCACCTCTGTCAACACGACTACTATGCATGATTCGAGGGTTTGGTGATCACATCATGGACGACACCGATATACTAGTATTATACTACCTGAAATGCTTTATACTTGGGACCAAGGAAGTAAGATGGTAAATATAAGGTTTATTTGGTAGGGTTTTAGTTATTTTTTTTTGGAGCTGGAGCTAATCAAACGGTTTAGCTCTATCCGAAAAGAGAGCGAAGTATCCTAGAGTGATTAAAAAAATAAACTAAAGAGGTGGAGTGGGGTTCAAGCCGCTCTATTAACTTCTCTCCTAGCAAAAGAAGAAAACACAAGAAATAAACTTATAATTAAACTTCAGTAAGAGTAGCATCGATAGTTAGACTTATACTTTTGCCGGCTCCTTAATTCTACGGAAACACTACTAGCTGGCAATGAACTCAAATGCTCTATCTGTTTCTAAAAATAAATATTTCTAGATTGTTTAATACTTGCTCCGTCCTAAAAATAACTTCATCTTTAGTCTTGAGTATTTAAAACAAGGTGGAGAAAAAAAATACCAAAGTGTCCCTCATTAATAGGAAATTAGTGTTGGTGGATGGTAGGCAAGGGCTATTGAAGGAATAAAATTCATTGATTAATTTGCGGATCGAGGGTAGGTAAAAGAATAGAAATGAGCTTATTTTGTGACAAATGGTAGAGGCTAAAAATAAAATTATTTTAGGATGGAGTGAGTAGATATTAAGATTGAAAAGAAAATATTATAGTGGGTCAGTGGGAAGGTGGTTGGAGAAAGATGGAGAGAAATTTGATTGAGAGATGATCGATTAAGTAGTATCGTAGGAAATTTGAATAATAAAAATTCTTATATTTACTAGGAACTAGGAATAGATGTGCTGTGTTGAGCCCTAGCTTTGGTTTTCCTTTTTGCTTCGCCCCTAATTATAACTTATAACAAAGAGCTATTTTCTTCTATAATGGAGCATTATCATTAGCTATAGATATATTGCACCACCCGTGTAATAGTAGAGCTATAGGTATATAACTCTACACATGAATATTTTAATCTCGATGCCCATAAATATAGTACTTCTTTTGTTCCAAAATATAAAAATATTTAAGGTTTAAATTTTATTTTAAAATATAGCAACTCCTAAATTTTAAAGTGCACCTTTTTGTTGTATAATACACAAAATACCTCTATACCCATCTATGTCTCGTTTTCTGTACCAAGTCAAAACACCAAGCCCAAGACAGAATAGTAGAGGTAGTATTTTTTTACTCCCTCTCTTTAATATTCATGCCTAAATCTAAAGTTTTCTATATTTAGAGGTAGAGCCAGTGGTATGCATCATATCTTTAGAGCAACTCCAACAGTGTTGTTAGTTGGCTATCTAAACCAAAATTTAGCAAGTTGGACGAAAATCAAGCCTCTAACATACTTGCCAATCGGTTGGCCAAATCCATCCCCTAGCTGGCCAAAGTTGGCCAACCAAATCCACTGGCCAAATTTGCCTCCACGCATGGGCCTCACTAGTCCGTATGATGCAATAGGGCAGAGAGAGAAAGGCGAGGCATACCTGTGCCGCCACCGTTCTAGGGCTCAGATCCACCGTCGCCTGCCGCCCCTATCGCCAGCGGCGCCCTCAGGCCATCGCCACCTCCGTTGCCCGTCCCCATCGCCGCCTCTCCCGCGCCGCCAGCCGCCTGGGTCGGCCGCGCCACTGGCTGCCTGCATCTCCAGCGTCGCTAGGGTGAGTGGAGAAGGTGAGGGGAGGAAGAAGGTTCCCCTTCTCGTTTACTTCCACGGCGGCGGCTTCTGCCTTGTAACGCCCTAGCGTTAGGCGTAAAACCTAATTGGAATAAAAACATATTCGCGAAAATTGGTTCTCCGATTGTCGTGCTTGTGTGCCGTGATCTCTCTTTCTCTAAATCAAGTCCCATATCTTGAGATCCTCTCCCTCTCCAATTTCCAGTCCAAAAATATAAATCATCCATCCTTGTTTCCCTCCAAAATGGCTCAACCAAAAAAATCATATCAACTTCCTTTAATCCCGGGAAAAATACTAAACCCTCCTGTGCAGCATGGGCCTATTCTCCCCAGCCCATCCCTGTGCACTCCCTCTGTCTAGCCCACCTAGCTGTCCCCTCCCCGCATGGGCACGTGCCCCGCACGTGCCACGGCCGTGAGAGGGAGAGCTCTCTCGGTTCTATCTCTTCTCCTCGTCTACCTCTCTCTCACTCGCTAACCTACCCGCCGTCGTGGATTTAAACATGCTCGCCGCGCCTCGGATGCCACAGTTTCCCACCCGATTGCCGACCACCACCATGTCCCCACGTTGCTTCAACCTCGCCCAGCCGCCTTTATGCTGTCACCCGCTCCGCGTCACCGTGGCCGCTGCAAGCCTCTAAGCTCGGGAAGCGCCTGCCAGCCCTCGCCGTCCCAAAAGTTGGAGGACTCCCTTTTCCTCCTCCTCTCCCTCCCTTTTGTGCCGAGAGCCGTTCGGCCTCCATCCCTTTTCTTCTCTCCCCGCTGCGTGCCCGTTGACGCTGCCGTGCCAATCCGCGACCCCGTCTCCTTGACCATGCCAGCGAGGCCGTAGTCGATGGGAAATCCCTCCCGTAGCCCCACACCGAGCCAACCTCCGGATGGCTATAAAAGGCCGTCGCCAATTCCTCTGTGCTCCCCTTCCAAATCCCTTCAACATCGCACCGCCTGGGAGCTCCCGGTGTTGCTTCAACCTCATTGCTGCATTCGGAGACCACCGCCGCCGCCACCGTCGTCACTGTCGGCCGCCTTCTTCCCACCACATCGTTCGGGCCGAGGCTGAACGATCACGCTCGCACCAACGGCAATCCTTCATTGCGCCTCTTCGTTGCGATAGCTCCCCATCCCTCTTGCCCCTCTCCTAGACTGCGAGGTAGCTCGCCATCGCCTTTGTGCCCCAGGACGCGTACCGTAGTTGCCACGCCATGGCAGCCGCTTCGCGGCGAATCGTGTTCACCGTTGCCCGCCTAATGCTGTCAGTCGCCACCGAACTTTACCCCGGGGACCAGCTATAGAAACCCTAGGGAACCTCCATACCCAAGGAATCCCCTTTTCTCTGCCGTCGTGATTTCTCGCCGTCGTTCCCCGATTGGCGGATCCGAGTCGTTGGATCTCTTCCCCGGTGCTCTACCCTCCCCTCTCGGGCCTCGCCTCTACCCGCCTTCCGAAGAAATCGCCTCGGCAAATCATGGCATCGTCAACCGTTAGATCAGCACACTGTGCTTCATCTACCTCGGTTCGCTTCGCCCGCCATGCACGGCAGTGGGACACAGCTGCATTCTCCTGCCCCGTGCGCACGGTCCACCGCCGCAGTCCGGCTGTGCCTGGGCCACGCCGTTTCCAACGCACCATGAAACAAACGCCGTGTCCCGTCTACCGCTGCCCGAACATCGTCCCGCCGTGCACCCGTTCTCCCATGGACTGGGGGGCTGACAGCAGACCCCGCCTGTCGGCTTGGCCTCATCTGTCAGGCCCCGTCCACGTCTCTCTCTCAACCGGGCCGTGAGGCCATTCGGCCTAGGCTGTCTGTCGGAAGGCCTTCGCCACTTGGTCCACCTCGGTTGGACCAGCCCAAACCAGCATACTACTACCACCATCTCCTGACCCCTGCACCCCGCTGTCAGCAGCCTAGGTGGTATTATTCTTACTATTGATTCAACCTCTTCGGGCAAACGTTGTCACTTTCTTTATATGAAAAAAAGGGGTCTAGAACTACAGTGATCCGATACCTTCTTCCCTTGGTCTAGGTAGGTAGGTTATGTAGGCTACAACTGATACCAAATAATCGATTACTAGTATGCCGGATATTGCCAGGAGGCCCTTCTCCCTATGTTTGACTCATCCTAGATGGGTTCACACCTGTCGATTCCAGTGTTCCAGAAATTCCTTAAACCCTCAAAAATCCATATCTTTTCAACCGTCCGTCCGATTGACTCCATTCTACTTCTAGAATTTTTCTAAAAATGAGATCTATTCGATGGCACGCTTAGAAGTCACTAATAGGACTATTATATACTCTTTTTGTTGAGTTTTCTATCTCGCGTATAGCGTCGGAGTCGGAGGAGCCTCAGGACGCGGATCTCGAAGACGAAGCTGCAAGCCTTGAGCAAGGCAAGTCACTTTTGATCATTTTGAGCCTATAATTGCAAAACTAAGTACTTTAATTGGTGAGTCTCCTGCATTGCAGCTAAGGATCGATTCCTTTGGAATTTCATCCGAACGTACAACAGTACAACCACATGGGTGATATGGGACAACTCCTGGCTGAGTAAAGAGTCGCCCAGGGACACCTTGCATTCCATTGGACTGTGGATCATGCGGAAGGGCGTCGGGGATGCCTCCTGGGTTGCTGGTACAGCATGGTCGAGGACCTACCCTGTGATTGGTCGTGAACCCCTCTAGTTGGCATGGGGTAACTTGGTGTCGACTCCGGAAATGCCTTGTCGCAAAAACCCCTAGTCACCAATCGTGTCCATTCATTCGCGAGCTGGGTGATAGGGTAAGTCACGTCGGGTGGGTAAAGTGTACCCCCTCTACAGAGGTCTAAACTATTTCAACAGTCGTGCCCATGGTCATGGGTGGATGTGAGGTGATTCCTTAGCGTAGTTTTGTTTGACTACTGCTTGTGAAAAGATGTTGTGGTTTGGGAATCTAATTTCGGAAACGTTGTGAAGCTGTCAAGGACAGCAGGGCTGTGGGCCCGATGTTGATGGATCAGCTGGCGGAGCTGAATCACAGATGCTAACTCTTGGGAGTTGTGCTGAATCAAAGACTGATACAATTCACTCCGATCCGGAGGAGACTTCACCTTGTCCAGATTGTTGAGAAGCACACACTTAGACTTTTTCGAAAGAAAATTCAAACAAATGGATTATAAAATAACCAGCCATTCTTTGAAGCTTGCATGAACCACTTAAGTTCCTATGGCTTGTTGAGTACGCTAGTACTCACCCTTGCTATATATATCCCCTCTCAGTGCTAGAAGGCGAGATAGATCCCACCGATGAGGAGTTCTTCCAAGAGCAGGCTAGCTTTGAGGAGTTTTAGGGTTTTGGCTTAGTTCTCGAGTTGCGCTTGTGGCTTTGAGCTAGATTCCGCTTTCGCTCTTTTGCTAATGTATCGTTGTAAACTCGGGGTATGTCCGCAGTTATAACCTAGATGTAAGACTATGTCTATTAATAAAGATAAGATGTGCCATGACGGTTCCATCGCCTGTGTACCAGTACTATATTTCCTAGGACTGGTACAATTATGCAGGTTTATTCTATGACTTAGACTTGTCCTTCCTGGAAGGTCAGTTTGGAGTGTGACAAAAGGTGGTATCAGAGCACAGGCTTGGCCCTAGGACAAAACCCTATGCGTAGAAAGACCGTAAGGACGGTACGTTCATAAAAAGATATATGCGATAACTCTAGGATCTTCTTGTAGCTTCTTTTACTTTAAATTTGTTTAAAAACAGGTACTGACTTCTTCTCCCCGTCAAAATTTGTAGATGGCCACTAGTGAGACCATCTCCTCCCACGGTGCGGGAGAGGGTGGTTGCGTCGACCAGCTGCGCGACATGGCAGGGTTGCTTGGCTTCACTCTTCTTGAGTACGCTGGCTACACCTTGTTCGGCCAGTCTCCTCGCTGTGAGCTCACTGTGCACATCTACCCTCGTGGAGGCACCCACGGGATTGGCCTTCACCAGGACCCTTCCCACCACTCAGCTGGCTTACCAGGAAGTGGCTTGGATGGCACTCCGCTGCCTAGCCCACACTTACGCGAGTCGTCTCACCGGCTCAGCCTTCCACCTGTTCCCTCGCTTACCCAGTAGCCGCACAGACACTCGCTACCCTTGCCCCTACCGCGAGTCGCACCTCGCCTTGACTCGATTCGTGGAGCTGTCAGACGCCCAGGCTACCCAGCTTGACCTACTCATGGAGGCTTACCGCACACTCACTCACCATAGTGCCACTCTTGAGCGCCGCCTCGCTGAGGAGGGTGTCACTTCCGTGGACACTACCTCCTGGGACTCGGGCCACCTGTGCCACTCTCTCGCCCAGTCCTTCTACAGCTCCCACGACTCTGCTGACACGCCCAGCGGGACACGCACTCCCAGTTCTCGCGTGCCCTACTCGCCCTACTTCTCGCCACGCCCATGCTACCGCAGCCCACCTTACACCCAAGGCTACTCTCCAATCACCAGTCGTCGTGGACTCCGTCCGATTCGCACTGCTTGCAAGAGCATTGGGGGTCCCTCCACCATGGTGTTCCATTTCACCCTTACCCTGGCAGGACTTGCTGCGGGTCCCTCTCAGCAGGTTCCGGCGTACCCGCCCCGTGCACCGATCAACGTCTCTTCGACCGACGAGCCTACCACCGATGCCGGCCAGTCTGAGGAGCTATAGTAGCGCGTGTGTGAGCCCAGAGTGCTCAATCAAACCTTTTGTACCGCTGCCAACTCTTTTGGAGTTGTGGCATGGTAGTGCGTGAGTGTGTTTGTATGGGTGTTGCATGGTAGTCCATGTTGCTATGGTGTGCGTTCAATCAAGCTCGGCGCAGCTTTACGACTTGACCACACCGGTTGTATTAGGGATGTTTTTGGTTTCAGAAAACTGATTTATGATTAGTGCATGGCATCTGTTGTTATGCTGTTTATTTCTCTTCCCTTAAGTGCTGATCTCGCTCTTACCCCGTCCTTTTCTGAGAGATTAGATGGCAGGCCGACGCCGTCAGAACAACACCGTCAACCGTCCGCGTCGTATAGTCAGAATTCCAAACCGTCTTGGTTTTGAGACCAGTCAGGAAGTCCAGGTTGAGGATCAAGTGTCAGAGACTGAACACGGGGAAACAGAAGTACCCGAACCGCATCAGGCAACATATCATCAGGATCTGCCACCGCCCCCACCACTTCAGCATGATTACTAGCACCTGATGGCTATCCAGACTTAGATTCTGCAAGGCCTAGCCCAAAGTATAGCAGGATTACACCAGCAGGCTCAAGCACCTACCTTCCAGAATGCCCATGGCAATGACAACAACCCCAGGTCCAAGCTGATCGACTTCCTGAGATCGCGCCCACTAGAATTTTCTCACACTGTGGAGCCCGTCGAGGCTAACAATTGGCTCAAGGATGTTGAGAGAAAGCTCAACTTGGTGCAGTGTACCTCGTTGGAGAAAACTCTCTACGCTTCTCACCAGCTCAGAGGCGCTGCAGCCGATTGGTGGGAAAATTACTGCAATGCTCACCCAGATGCTACCAACATTGAGTGGGTAGAGTTTGCCGACGCATTTCGCACCGCTCATGTGCCTGAAAGCACCATTGACATGAAGGAGGAATTTAACAAACTCAAGCAAGGAACTAGAAGTGTGAATGAATACTTTAGTCGCTTCAACAAATTGGCTCGGTATGTACCAGAAGAAGTGAACACTGACAAGAAGATAAGAAAATTCCTAAAGGAAATCGCAGTGGGATTGAGGATCCAGCTGATCGCTCATGATTTTCCCACGTTCCAGCACATGATCAACAAAGCTTTGCTGTTGGAGGATGCTAGGAAGGAAGCAACTGAGGAATATAAGAAGCGCAAGTGCTCTCACACCGGGAACCCACCCCGTGGTGCACCTCGCCCTCATGTGGGGCACACTCTACAGTATCATCACCCAAACACACAAGGCAATCGTCCTACCGGCTTCACTCCCTATCCACCGGCACCTCTCCCGGCTCAGCAGCCACAACAGCGCACCTTCAGTGCCAATGCTGGAGAAAACAGCGCCACCACCCTCAACACTCAGACCAAGACGCATACCAACTTGGCTTCAGTGAAGTGCTTCACCTGTGGCAACTTGGGACACTACTCCAAGAACTACCCTCAAAACCAGGGAACCACAGCCCCTACCAAGTCCAACGTCAATACAGCTAAAACTCTTGCATCTACACAGTCCCGCTCCGCTACCTCAGCAAGTGGACAGAGTTCGTGCGCATCTGTCAATCACTTTGGACGAGCCCGAGTGAATCAAATCCAGGTTGAAACAGCCCAGGAAGCTCCTGACATAGTGATGGGTATGGTTTCTATTAACTCAACACCTGCACTCGTTCTGTTCGATTCCGGATCTTCGCATTCCTTCATATCGCAAGTTTTCGTGCAAAGAAATGGTTGGGAAGCCCAAAACCTAAGGGTACCTTTGGTCGTACATTCCTCTGGACGGGATATAAGGGCAACTAAACTATGCCCGAAAGTTTGTGTGGAAATTGAAGGAGTTAGTTTTTCCAGGCTAACCCCATAGTCTTAGGCTTCCAAAGCCTAGACCTGATCCTAGGAATGGAATGGTTGGCTAAGTACAAAGGATAGATAAACTGTGCCGAGAGAACAATTGTTCTGCAAGATCCACAAGGGATATGAGTACAGTTCACCCCGTCTGCTGCTCTGCGAGACAAAGTCTGCGTTCATAGTTTGCAAGCCGTACCCTTGGAAGCTATACCCATAGTCAACGAGTATCCCGACGTGTTTCCAGAAGATTTGCCAGGCATGCTACCGGATCGAGAAATTGAGTTCTCCATCGAACTTGCCCTAGGCATGGCACCTATTGCCAAGAGACCATACCAAATGGTAGCCAACGAGTTGGCTGAAGTAAAGAGACAAATTGAAGAACTTCAAGAGAAAGGATATGTGTGCCCCAGCATGTCTCCATGGGGAGCCCCCGTGCTATTGGTTAAGAAAAAGGATGGTTCCGAGCACATGGTTGTGGACTACAGAGCTCTGAATGAAGTTAACATAAAGAACAAATATCCTTTTCCACAGATAGACGATCTGTTCGACCAGTTGGAAGGAGCTAAAGTTTTCTCCAATATTGATCTAAGGTCCAGATATCACCAACTAAAAATCAGACCAGAAGATATACCCAAGACCGCCTTCACAACGTGATATGGCCTATACGAGTACACCGTCATGTCCTTCGGACTCACCAATGCACCAGCTTACTTCATGAATCTCATGAACAAGATCTTTATGGAATACCTCAACAAGTTCGTGGTTGTCTTCATCGACAATATTCTAATCTACTCTAAGAACGCAGAAGAACGTGCTGAACATTTGAGATTGGTTCTGGAAAAGCTAAGAGAGCATCTACACTATGCCAAATTCTCCAAGTGCGAATTCTGGCTTGACAGTGTGGCTTTCCTCGGTCACGTCATCTCTACCAATGGTGTTGAAGTTGATCCTAGCAAGATAGAATCCGTCGTGGCATGGAACTCGCCAAGAAGCGTGTTAGAGATCCGCAGTTTTCTAGGATTAGCTGGATATTATCAAAGGTTTATAGGAGGTTTCTCCAAGTTGGCTAAACCAATGACCGAACTGCTAAAGAAGAAAAAGAAATTTGAATGGATCCCAGCCTGCGAACATAGTTTCCAAGAACTTAAGAAGAGTTTGACATCCGCTCCGATGCTAACTCTACATAATCTTCAGAAGGACTTCGAGATTTTTTTGTGATGCATCCTGACAAGGACTGGGTTGCGTTCTGATGGAAGACTGAAAAGTGGTTGCCTACGCCTCCAGGCAACTTAGACCACATGAAATCAACTACCCGACTCATGACCTGGAACTCGCCGCAGTAGTTCATGCCCTCAAGATATGGCGTCACTACCTAATTGGCAACAGATGTGAAGTCTACACTAATCACAAGAGCCTGAAGTACATCTTCACCCAGAATGAGTTAAATATGAGGCAAAGATGATGGTTGGAGTTAATCAAGGATTACGATCTCGGAATCCACTACCACCCTGGCAAGGTCAACGTGGTCGCTGATGCCCTGAGCAGGAAGACTTATTGCAATGTCACCCTTATCAGACCAAAACAGGACCAGTTAAACAGTGACCTGGCAAAGCTCGGAGTAACCCTGGTACCAACTCTAGCTGTGCAGCCTACCTTGGAGGCTCAGATCAGAGAAAACCAACTGCAGGACGAAGGAATCAAGAATCTCAAAGCAAAGGTCCTAAAGGATGAAGTCAACGGTTTCACCATAGATGACAAGGGAACCGTCTGGTTTGGACCGCGCATCTGCGTACCCGCACAAATGGAATTAAGTGACCTCATTCTACGAGAAGCCCACGAATCAGCATACTCCATCCACCACGGAAGTACAAAGATGTATCAAGATATTAAGGAGTACTTCTGGTGGTCGGGCATGAAGCGAGACGTGGCAAAATATGTGGCCTTGTGCAACATATGCCAGAGAGTGAAAGCAGATCATCAGAAGCCTGTCAGTCTTCTACAACCGCTCAAAATTCTGGAATGGAAGTGGGAAGAAATCAGCATGGATTTTATTGTCGGTTTACCCAGGACGCCCAGCAGATATGACTCCATATGGGTCATTGTGGATCGCCTCACCAATGCCGCCCACTTCATGCCAGCCAAGACTACATACAACGGAAAGAAGTTGGTAGACCTATAAATGACACAAGTAGTTTGCCGATATGGATGTCCGAAGAAAATAGTATCAAATCTAGGAACTCAGTTTACCTCCCGATTCTGGCATCAACTCCATAAAGCCTTGGGCACCAATCTAAACTTTAGCATAGCTTATCACCCACAGACAGAACACGTCAATCAGATTCTGGAAGATATGCTAAGAGCATGTGCGATTGACTTCGAAGGCACCTGGGATCGTTGTCTCCCTTACGCAGAGTTCTCGTACAACAACAGTTACCAATCCAACATTCAAATGGCCCCGAACAGAGCACTCTTTGGATGCAAGTGCCGCACCCATCTCTGTTGGACAGATGTGGGAGAGAAACAATTGTTTGGTCCTGAGGTACTCAAGGCCACTAAAGAATAGGTTAAGATCATCCGCGAACGACTGAAGATTGCCCAGACCCAACAAAAGAGCTATGTCGACAACCGTAGGAGAGACCTCGAGTTCGAGAAAGGCGACCATGTATACCTACGAGTATCTCCCCTCCGTGGTTTAAAGAGATTCGGGATGTCAGGCAAGTTGGCACCCCGTTACATTGGGCCAAACCAAATCATCGCCAGACGCGGTGAAGTGGCCTATCAGCTAGAACTACCGGAAGGATTGGCTGATGTACACAATGTGTTCCACGTGTCACAATTGAAAAAATGTCTCCGTGTGCCAGAGGAACAAGTGCCCCTTGAAGCCGTGGATCTGCAAAAGAATCTGACCTACAAGGAACATCCAGTCCGGATTCTCGAAGAAGCTGAACGACAGACTCGCAGAAAGACAATCAAGTTCTACAAGGTTTAGTGGAGCAATCACTTGGAAAATGAGGCAACCTGGGAATGTGAAGATCACCTCCATGCGGAGTTTCCGGAGCTGCTCCCTTAGGTTCAGAATCTCAGGTTCGAGATTCTTGTTAGTAGGATTGGTTTGTAACGCCCTAGCGTTAGGCTTAAAACCTAATTGGAATAAAAACATATTCGCAAAAATTGGTTCTCCGATTGTCGTGCTTGTGTGCCGTGATCTCTTTCTCTCTCTCTAAATCAAGTCCCATATCTTGTGATCCTCTCCCTCTCTAATTTCCAGTTCAAAAATATAAATCTTCCATCCTTGTTTCCCTCCAAAATGGCTCAACCAAAAAAATTGTATCAACTTCCTTTAATCCCGGGAAAAATACTAAACCCTCCTATGCACCATGGGCCTTATTCTCCCCAGCCCATCCCTATGCACTCCCTTCGTCTGGCCCACCTGGCTGTCCCATCCCCGCGCGATCACGTGCCGCACACGTGCCACGACCACGAGAGGGAGAACTCTCTCGGTTCTCTCTCTGCTCCTCGTCTACCTCTCTCTCACTCACTCAAACCCGCCCGCCGTCGTGGATTCAAACACGCTCGCTGCGCCTCGGATGCCACCGTTTCCCGCCCAATCGCCAACCACCAGGATGCCGCCGTCACCCATCCCTGCGCCGACGACCACCATGTCCCCGTGTCGCTCCAACCTCGCCCAGCCGTCTTTATGCCGTCACCTGCTTCGGGTCACCGTGGCCGCCACAAGCCGCCAAGCTCGGGACACGCCCGCCAGCCCTCGCCGTCCCAAAAGTTGGAGGAGGACTGCCTTTTCCTCCTCCTCTCCCTCCCTTTTGTGCTGAGAGCCGTTCTTTTCCAGTGTTCCAGAAATTCCTTAAACCCTAAAAAATCCATATCTTTTCAACCGTCCGTCCAATTGACTCCATTCCATTTCCAGAATTTTTCTAAAAATGAGATCTATCTGATGACACGCTTAGAAGTTACTAATAGGACTATTATATAGTATTTTCGTTGAGTTTTTCTGTCTCGCGTGTAGCGTTAGAGTCGAAGGAGCCTCAGGACGCAGATCTTGAAGATGAAGCAACAGTCCTTGAGCAAGGCAAGTCACTTTTGATCATTTTAAGCCCATAATTGCGGAACTAAATATTTGAATTGCCAAAATTGCATTCACTAGGTTACACTGTGATGATGTCTTGGCTGCGGTCGCGAGACGACCGACAGGCCACCAACCCGTTTGCTGTATTGCCTCTTAGATTGATTGTGATCCCCTTAACATCCTTGTCACCTCACTTGACAGATCCCGGTACTTGTGCCGACAGGCATGGTACCGATGATCACCTATCAAATTCAAAATGATTACGATGGGTGAAACCTGGGTTTACAAAACCTTGGAAAATCCGACACCTATGTCGGTGCCTTGAAAGTAAAATGATTTTGCGAAAACCGCAGTGCGGGGATCGTGCCAGCAGGGCGAGTCTCCTGCATTGCAGCTAAGGACCGATTCCTTTGGAATTTCATCTGAACATACACTTGTACAGCCACATGGGTGATATGGGACAACTCCTGGCTGAGTAAAGAGTCGCTCAGGGACGTCTTGCATTCCATTGGACTATGAATCGTGCGGGAGGGCGTCGGAGATGCCTCCTGGGTTGCTGGTACAGCATGGTCGAGGACCTACCCTGTGATTGGTCGTGGATCCCTCTAGTTGGCATGGGGTAACCTGGTGTCAACTCTGGAAATGCCTTGTCGCAAAAACCTCTAGTCACCAGTCGTGTCCGTTCATTCACGAGCTGGGTGATAGGGTAAGTCATGTTGGGTGGGTAAAGTGTACCCTCTCTGCAGAGGTCTAAACTGTTTGAATAGTCATGTCCACAGTCATAGGCGGATGTGAGGTGATTCCTTAGCGTAGTTTTGTTTGACTACTGCTTATGAAAGGATGTTGTGGTTTGGGAATGCGATTTCGGAAATGTTGTGAAGCTGTCAAGGACAGCAGGGCTGTGGGCCTGATGTTGATGGATCAGCTGGTGGAGCTAGATCCCGAATACCAACTCTTGGGAGTTGTGCTGAATCAAAGACTGATACAATTTACTCCGATTTGGACGAGACTTCACCTCATCCAGATTGTTGAGAAGCACACACTTAGACTTTTTCGAAAGGAAATTCAAACAAAATGGATTATAAAACAACCGGCCATTCTTTGAAGCTTGCATGAACCACTTAAGTTCCCATAGCTTATTGAGTACGCTAGTACTCACCCTTGCTCTCTCTCTCTATATATATATATCCCTCCTCAGTGCTGGAAGGTGAGATGGATTCCACAGACGAGGAGTTCTTCCAAGAGCAGGCTGGCTTTGAGGAGTTTTAGGGTTTCGGCTTAGTTCCCGAGTCGTGCTTGTGGCTTTGAGCTAGACTCCGCTTCCGCTCTTTTGCTAATGTATCGTTGTGAACTCGGGGTATGTCCACAGTTTTAACCTGGGTGTAAGACTATGTCTATTAATAAAGATAAGATGTGCCATGATGGTTCAATCGCTTGTGTACCAGCACTATATTTCCTATGACTGGTACAGTTATGTAAATTTATTCTACAATTTAGACTCGTCCTTCCCGGAAGGTCATTTTGGGGCATGATATGCCTCCACACAGCCTTGAACGTCGTGTTCCATGCCTACCTCACCTTCCTCGCCGGGCATACCCAAGCCATCATCGTCTCCATCGAGTATCGCCTCGCACCCGTGAAAGGCAAAGAGAGACAGGAAGAACTATAGAGAGGTTGATACATAGGACCCACTATGTAATTGAAAAGTGTAATAAAGAGACTGTTGGAGCAAAAGATAAATTTGACTATCTAGTTTCTTTGGCAAGCTGGCCAAACAATCATTTAGAGAGCTAAAAATAACATGTCTGTTGAAGATGCTTTTGGTACCGAGGTTAAATATTATTCTTCTATTTTCTTACAAAAAAGATCGTAAGATACTTCTCATCTTTGATTAATCATCAAGCGCGTAGGTAGTACTAGCGTAATTGATGACTCTGGTCGTTTTTGTAGATCGATTAGGACACACTATAAATATAAAAAATATAAATCACGTCTAATATAATTTTAATGATAGAATAAATCATAACAAAATAATAATAATTACATAATTTTTTAATAAAACGAATAATTAAAGCGTATATTAAAAATTAATAGCGTGAAACATTTAAAAACGGAGCGAGCATGATATATGCGTCCATGTACCTCAGTAAAATTGAGTGGGTGCTAGCTGCAAGCACCAGGCCAGCCGAAGCTAGAAAAAAGAAATTGTAGAAAAGCACGAGTGGTCTTTAGTGTCCACTGGCTTTTCTTTGACTAGACTGCTGGGCATGTAAAGCGAAAGGGACGTATCAGAGCTACTGTGAGTGAGGGAACGGCCACGATTTGCTGGCCCTGCCTGGTCGGCCGGCCGGGCCTGATAGTAACTGAGGAGACAAGATCATATGTGCACACCCGTGTGCGCGGTCATTTTTTTTTTCTCCTTCATATTTGGTGAGAGTTTTGAAACAAAAAGAAACGCCTGCCTACTTTTCTTCGTGAATAACAAACCTAATTCAAGATACTTCTCTGAATTCTGTTTTAATCACTTCTTTTATGAATTCCTGAAATATTGAAGTCTACCATCAAGTATTCATGTGTAGGGCCCATTTGATACAGTTCCTACTCCAGGACGAAGTGGAGCTGAGGAGTGGCGAAAATGTTGCTCCACCCTCATAGTGTAATTTTTAGGAGTGGAGTGACAGGCTCCGCTTTATATTATCTACGATCTCAAAAGTGTTTGGCATAATTTCAGCTCCACACAATAAGAATCTCGGAGTTGAAGCTGTGCCAAACGGGCCCGTATTCCCTCATATCACGAATACTTGTTAATTTTCACTCACTAGCATAAATTTGAATGGTGCTCATGTATTAAGGAACAGGAAAGCAAATAGATTAACTTTAGGTTTTGTAAAAAAAGATTAACTTTAGTATACTAGTGATTGAATTACCTCGATTTTAAATTTGACAATACCACTTATTCTTTACATAAGTAGATATTTATTGCTGGTAAAAAATTTCTCGTTCTAGGTAAAGGCTGATAATGCATATTGGCAAGCATAGGGAAAAATCGTATAAACACCTCGATCGACTAGCCTGATTTACTACCTGAATTCAGCAAAGCTAGATTATTCACGGTGCAGGGGATGTATCCTTAATGCGGTGGAGTTGTAGGTCCATGTATAATTCTATCCTGAATTCAGCAGCCGTTTGGTTTTCATGAAACCACCGGGGTCCGGTTTATAAAAACCGAGTAGTTTTATTTGGTTTTCATACCGAAAGTTGTTGGTTTTTATCAGTTTTCGATAAGTCAAGAGGGATCGGTTTTCATCTTGAAAATATAGTAATGTAAAAACCTTGCTTGTGGGTGTGCGTGGGTCTGAACATGTGAGTCTTCCATACAATATGAAAAGTGAAATGAATGTGCACGGCCGTATTCGCACATAATGTTGCGTTCATCGCACAGGTTGCTGCTTCTGCTGCTGTGCTGCTTATAATTAAGTTATAACTGCCCGCGCCTCCCATGCACGGTTTTACTGTACGTCTACGCTCAAGCGCCTTAGTCAGGGTACGTATTCAAAACGGGTGGCCCCACGTACTCCCGCACGCTGCACACACTATAGCCGGATGTAAAAAGGTATTAACTCGTGTCGGCCTGGCAGAACAAGTTCATGGCTAGCCATGCATGCATGCATGCATCCTACTCTATCCATTTTATATTATAATATATTTTAACTTTGTTTTAAATCAAATATTTTAAAATTGAATTAAGTTTATAAGAAAAACACACCAATATCTGTAACACTAAATTAGTTTCATTGAATATATAATTGAATATATTTTAATAGTATATTTATTTTGTGTTAAAAATCTTACTATCTTTTTCTATAAACTTAGTTAAACTTAAAATTTTGATTTAGAAAAAAGTTAAAATATTTTATAATCTAAAATAGAGGAAGTAGTAGGCAGGTTGGAGTTTGGACATAGGCAAAAACCAAAACATGAACTGGTAGGACGACACGTCACTCGTACGTACATATAATCATACAGGTATATAGGAGTATGCAGCTAATGCATGTGATGTGACCGGCCACATCACCGCAAGCATACTACTGTACACATGTTAACAACCTACTAACATAGTACTAGTATATAGGCACGTACTCACGTAGCATAGCATGCATGAATGATTGAATGAAATACTAGCCTACGAACGTATGTATGTGGTACGCACGCATGCCTGCCTGTCTGTGCATATGTGTATATATACATGTATAGTGTGTAACTTGTACATGCTGTGCATGTACGTGAATGGCCGGTGGTTGTGCATATGTGTAGACTCATTGCGTAGCATGTGCAGCAGTACAGTATCGGGGGTGTTTGCTAGCTTAGGCAGCTAGGGGTATGAGGCATGCATGCATATGGGCAGCAGCTAGCTAGCTGGCCATGAGGGAACAGATGTGCTCCGGCCAGGAGCAGAGGCAGTGGATTAAATGTATTTTCCTCTCACAGCAGACAAAACTATGTACCATGGGCAGATCCAACATATGCCCTTCTCATGCAAGCAATGCGAGAAGCCAGAGCATTTGTTCTCACACTTTTCTCTTCAGATTCTCAGAGAACAGCCAGTGCTGCACTGTTCTGCCCACTGAGGACAGAAACAAGGAGATGGAGAGAGAGAGAGAGAGATTGATGTTTACTCAGGTCACATCTAGTGCACTTCCCCTAAAACAGTTGCAACCTAAGCTTTCATCACTGCGGCCTCCAGCTTTCTGTCACATCTTGAAGTACATGTCTTTATAATGCTCTTTTCATTTAAAATATAAGGACTACTAACTACTAATTTGAACATACACATATCTAGATTCGTAGTCAGAAGTCTTTATATTTTAGAACGGAGAAGGTAGTAGTTTCGATCTCCAACAGCACAGAATATAATGTTCTGTTAGATAACAATGAACACTGCAAAGAACAAACAATGTGTGCGTGTGTGTGAGAGAGAGAGAGCCATTGATGGACTCATCACCAACCTTCCTACTAAAACATTGTTGCCAAGCTAAAAGAAAAGCAAGAGACACTTAAATCTAATTAATGGCTTCTTTGAAATGTAGAAATTTTACAGTATTTTGACATGGTTTAGTTTACCTCTTTCAAAAACTTCTAAAATTCCTACATTCCAAAGGAGGCATGAATTGTGTGGAACAAAATGGAGACCTCTAACACAGTAGAAAGAAGAAATGGAAAAGGGAGAGGAAACTCAAGACATACCGGGGGAGAAGAGGAGAAAAGGATTCATGTCAAAAAAAAAAAGAAGAGGAGAAAAGGCCTCTCTCACACACATTTTTGCTTTTGTTGCTCTTGTCATCTTTAAGTTGGTTATTATCTAGACTCTAGACATATCATGATATGTTTGGGTTCGCATATAGCTTTCCCTTTGTTTCAAAGTGATTAATGTCATAAACCTCCCTCCCCTTGCATAAATGAGCTCCCATCAGCTGTAGTAACAACAGTGGTAGACCAATCCAGCATGTACGCTGGATCCAAGTCCTTGCCTATTACGTTCATCTCCTTGTCTGGGTCACCACCTGGTTTGGTCGCCATGTACTCCTTGGAGAAGATCAGGCTCATGGGATCGGACTCCAACTCCGCGAGGTCGGCGAAGAAGTCGTCATGGTGGCCGCCGGCCTCCGGTATCATCGGCCGGTAGCTCTGGTAGAACATCTGCTGCATGAGATCACTGTGCTCTACCGCCGCCGCGGCTGAAGCAGCATCCTCCATGGATTTCTGCTTAACTAATGTTTCCGACGACCCTACCATCGTCTCCTCTTTCACAGGCACCGTAGAGGGAGCAGTGCTGTTACCGGCGGCGCCTGTGGTTTCCATGGTGGTCGTCGTCGTCGCGGCGGCTGCGGCGGTGGCTTGATCGTTTGGTTCTGCCTTGACGGATGGCTTCTGGTGGTAACTGCTCGAGGAGTTGTTCTTGTTGGAAGCCGACGAGCTGCTGCTGCAGCTGCTGTTCTTGGCATGGTGAGACCGCGTCGAGCCGGCGAGCGCGTTGCGCTGCGTCGGCCATGGGTGGTTGTGCTCCGACGTGTAGGTGATGACGAGCATGTTGGGGTCGGTCCGGCTGCGCTCCACCTGCTTGCGTGCCGAGCATCCTTTTGAGCTGCTGCATCTGTAGTACCCTCTGAAGAAATGAACAACTCGCACAGAATTAATAAAAACACAAAATGTCAATATAGGTAAATGGTCCGAACGTGTCACTATACTAAGAAGTGCAACCATCAATACGACATGTACATAATAATACACTTTGATATTAAAACATAAAAATATCTAGGTACAGTTGCATACACAGATTTCATTCTTAAAGCTATATAGTTGTTCCTTTAATTATTTAGATCACAAAAGAAACATGGTATAACATACACGAAATATTAATTAACTGTTGGTTACTTCACACACTCACATAATACATCTGCATATTGTTTTTATACGCCTCTACGAGTAACCATCACAGAATCTGCTAATTAATGTCTAGTGAAATTTTGTCTGAACATATGCAATCATCGTTTCATTTAATTTAAAATTAGGACAGTTGCATGAATGCTTCCTTGTGTGAAAACAAAAATAATACAACCTTGCGTGTGTGCGATTCTTTTTATCTTCGGAAATCATATGAACATTTTTTAAGTATTTAGGTTGCTCATGTGGAAATAATATTTTGAGACCAATACAAAAATAAAGTATAGTTACTATATTAAATTAAATGGCATAATAGCGATGCTTATTTAAATTTTAGAAATAATACGATGATAATTTTAAGACTAAAAATACAAACCTAATTAAATCGCAGTCAATAAAGATCAATTGTGACCACATGGAATTAATCAAAGTAACTGATCTCATACAAATATAATATACCATCAACCAAAACTAGGTAAATAGCACACTGGCATTAACTTTTATAATTTATAAAAGAAAAACTTAATTTTGATCACATATAGGAGTATCTGTTTGTGAAAGAACATACTACATGTACTAATAAAAAGAGTATGAAAACATGTGCATATAATTACATTAAAGAAAAATCTTAAGAAAGTGCAAAAAAAACATGGATTTCTTACTCGATCAACCGGGGGGGGGGGGGGGGGGGGGGGTTAACTAGTCAATTTGCAAGTTGGAACAGTATATTCCAAAATGTATGCTTTACTTTCTTCCTAATAAGAGAGTTAGTTTTGGGGACAAATTAAATTTCTCATAGAATAATTCTAAAAACAGAAGACTTCACATAAGTGAAGCATCGTCAATGCAAAATCCGTATATATACTAATTAATGTTGTTTTGCATATTATTAGTAGCGCATTATAGTTCCTTAAAAAAGTAGCTCATCATTTGTCTTCATGCATCAAAGTTGAATTGAGTACATTTCTGTTAGGAGATTGAAAGTATGTGAGAGATCATAATTAGATGAATGTACTCCTCACAAATGTTTGAAGTATTTTACTATTGGGGAAATGTCAAAAAACCAAACCGGAAAGTTTTTTACACCTCCAGCATCTACATCAAGGATACAGATACACAGCTACGAAAAATTCGATGGTGCAGTTGAAAGGACAAAGTAGTTAATACAACAAAGCAGAGAAAAAAGATTTGAATAGTTCTATTACTTCAATTCCTCCACTTGCGCATTGCAATTTATGTAGTATCATGTGCTTCTATCAACAACTATAGTACACTAACAATAGAAAAGACAGGAATCCATGTGTCTTCCCCTCTCCTGGTTGGGGTGAGGAATCTATTGGAGTTTGAGCATGTGTTATGAGATTGGATGATGATCACCACAATTATGACAGCACACAGATATCTAGATGCATACATAGATAGGATTAGTAGAAGAAGAGATGCTAGCCATTGTATATATGCAAGTGAAGACAGAGATTAAAGTGAGATATAGTTCAGATGCAGTCATATATATCATACC
This sequence comes from Oryza meyeriana var. granulata, assembly GCA_003991445.1. Lineage (NCBI taxonomy): Eukaryota > Viridiplantae > Streptophyta > Magnoliopsida > Poales > Poaceae > Oryza > Oryza meyeriana. The sequence continues at coordinate 28,169 of RYFJ01004038.1, forward strand.
TTGGGTAGGGAGAGCCTTTGATAGGCTTCTGGCCATACTTCCTCCAAGCCCAGAGATCAGAAGGAACAACCTCCCCACTGGTCCTCCCTCCTGCTGCTGCAGGCGCTGGGATGCACACCACCTTCCTAGCCTGGTTCTTCCTGCATCAACACACAAAACCACCAGATCAAGCAACCCATGTATATGCACAGTAAAGTACTCTACCACTCAATCATCAGATCAACACTTTCTAGTTTAATTAATCGTTTCAACAGATGTACGGATATAGTCATCTCTGAGCATGCTGTGAAAAAAAAAACTGAAACCTAGGGTTTGAAGGACAAATTAATTTGAAGAAATACTGGATTAGGCTTCTACGTGATCCTATATGTGATCCTATCTGTATTGTTGGCTCTGAAGTTGCAACATTCATCAGCTAGATGAACTGATTCTGAATGTATAGAACCTTAATTTTGCTGTTTTTGTCACAGCCCAAACTGGCTCACAATTCTTTCCTTTATGTTGATCCTTACTGTCTTGTTGGGAGGTGCAGGATGGGGAAATTGTAGGGCAGGCAGGCTAGGCAGCAAGAAAAGGAAGGCACAAACTTTCCCTAATTTGGGAATCTTTAACTGTTCCTCCATCACACAGCAAGAAATTCAGACTCGATCGGTTCATGGAGCTGTCAAGAATTGTTAGTTGCGTAGATCTGAGTGAAACAGCGAGCTAGCGATCATATCGGTGGCGAACCTGCGCTTGATCCCGCCGCCAGCACGCGGCGACGACGACATGTGCAGCCCTGCGGCGGCGGCGTCGAACGCGCACGGCCCGCCGGCCATCGGCGCGCCGAGTTTCACCTTGTCGCCGGCCATGACGGGGTACGGCCGTATTGCTCTCGGCGACACCGACGGCATCTGATGCATGCCCCTCGGCAAGATAGGCTTCCTCATGCCCAGCAACCCTCCTCCACCATCAACTCCTCCGCCGCCGCCTCCGTCGCAGCCACCGCCGACGACACCCACGTCGACGAACCCAGCCTTGGCCACCGCGCCCGTGACAACGGCGTCAAAGAAGTCGGCCACTCCGGAAGAGAACGAGGGGTAGTCGCCAACGAACGGGTCCGGGAGACCGGCGAACGGGTCCCCGAAGGCATCTGCGCCACTCATGCCCGAGCCATCCGACGACGACGGTGGTGGCAGCGGGAAGAGGCCTGTCTCCTCCGCCGGTGGTAGCTGCCACTCAGTACTCGCCGTCGACGGCACGCCACAGCTACCTGAACCACCACCACCACCTGCCGCAGCAGCCCCACCGGCCCGGACGATGTCGGCGAGGTCTCCGGCCTGCTCCCCCTCCATCCTTTGCAAGAAGTAGTCACACATGGCCACCACCCCCAACCTCTCCTCCTCCTCCTCCCCCCCCTCTCTCTCCCACACACACCACCCTCCTCTCTGACGCTCGCAAGGGCGTAGTACTATAGTACCGGACTACTGGTGGTGGTATAGTGTTGGCTAACTGAGCTAGTAGCTGTGCTCCCAATGCAAGCGGACAAAATTGTTGCGGGGGGAGAGAGAGAGGGAGAGGGAAGCTGGGGGGTGAGAGTGATAGTGCTCTTTTGCAAGTGCGAAAAGAAAGAAAGAAAGAAAGAAAGAAAGGAATGAAGAAAGATGGGGGAGGAGAGGATGTATCATGGTGATATATGATGGGTGTGGTCGCTGACTTTGTTTCGCGGAGATGCAAAGTGTTGTCGAGACGCAAGCGAACATAGGGAGGGAGGGAGAGAGAGAGAGGTGGAGTTAGCTAAGCTGCGGGCAGCGGCGAGGCAGGGCAGAAGAGAGGCAGGCGTGCGCGCATGCATGGCGGTAAAAAGGAGAACGAATTTAACGGGGCTGCATGCATGGTAAAATCTGGGGCAGGAGTCAGGGACTGACTGGTCTTCTGATGATGCGGACAGCTGCTGGCTGCATGCATGGCAAGACCAAGGGTGCAAGGCAGAATATAGGAGCGGCGCCCGTTCGGAATTTTTTTATTATATTCCTGTAAATTTTAAATTACTTTTGTATGAATTCGTGTATTTCTGATTGATCCGCATATTACATGCATACGTATTTGGCATCTTTAAATATATATACGCATGCACTAAGTACGCATTTCTTTCAATGACGAAGTAGTGTAAATAAATTCATCTTTAAAAAGTAGTGTAAGTATATTTGTAGTGGTATCAAATTACGGCATAATTAACATCAAAACATGTACTATGCAGGTCAACATCTTAGCTACTGTATATGTAGTTTAATTTCACAGTCGGCTCGTGCCGATGTAGTGTTCCTAGCTAATACTCCCTAGCTCACGTCGTCATTTTCACATTAAGTAAACACGGATTTACTATGAACAAGAATTATAAGACGCACCAAACACACTATCGCTAGATCTAGACATCCGTGATTGGTTATCTATGACAAATCAACATAACCTGTTTAAGATTCATAACTGATTCATAATAGATGTTAGGTCATCTTTGATGGGCCGGAGTTGTAACCCGTTACAAATAATATATGACGGGTCACAACCATAACCCGTTAGAGATGATATATCATCTTTAATGGGTGTAGTGGGATGAAACGTCACAGATAAGTGTCGGGTTGTAACTACCACATTTCACAAATAACGTTATCTGTGACTGGTGATAGTTACAATCAGTCACAGATAAGTAAAAATTTAAATTTTTAATTTTTCAAACGATCTTGGATAGAGACATGTCATATATCAAAGTTGTAGATCTCGACGAAATCTATAACTTTATAATTGACAACAATTTCATTTAAGATAGTTTAGCTACCCGAATATGCATTATAAGGGATGAGATCTATTTTGGAAAACGAAAATTTAAACTTTTCAAACGATCTCAGATGAAGACATGCCCTATATTAAAGTTATAGAGCTCAACGAAATCTGCAACTTTATAATTGACAATATTTTTATTTGATATCATTTACATACCCAAATATGCATTATAAGCTGAGTCATCAGTGATGGGTGTCAAGTTACAACCCGTTAGAGATGACTTATTTGTGACGGGTGATAAGTAACAATCCGTCATAGATGACTTACCATCTGCTCACCTGGTACAGATGAGGTTTTTTTAATAAGTGACCACTCATTAGTGATAAAGTGCTTACCCATCATATATGGATTATGACCCATCGCAGATGGCTTATTCCTTTAGTGTATATATATAGTCATGCATACACACTCTGAATTAAGCTAGAGATATGTCCTTTTACTGTTGCGATCTTTTTCATTTGCTTGTAACTGCTCCTAATTAAGCTAATTTCATGGTTATATATATACACTTGCCTTATTACTTTCTTTCTTATATATTGCGCGCATCACAAGCAACTGCTATCCCGTTGTTAGAGTTTGTGTCGAAAACTTGTACAAAGTCGGTTATAAATAAGGCTTGAAGTTATAATAGATATAGAATAGAGTTAGAGTTAAACTCTATACTAGGCTCTCTCTTAAATAGAGAGACATACTTATTATAACCACATAGCGACGGTAGTATAGGTATGGGTATGACTAGCCGGCCTAGCAGATCGAGGGTCGTAGATATCTGGATATATACACTGTAATTATTCTGGATCAGAGAGGAGCACCGGTCATAATCAATGCTTCGGAGATATAAGATTTGGCTAAACTCCATTATCAAACATTGTGTTTCTGGTGTCCTTATCTGATCTTGCATGGATGTCTCGGTAGACCAATTCTCTTCGCCAGGAAGATCGCCCGTTCCACTATAGGGCGATTTTGTAACACCTGCCACATCAAGAGACTAAATAAGTTTCTGCCGCAACAAATCCAGAGACCAGCCTTGAAAGCGACTTGGCGCAAAGGACATGCTTAAGCATCTATTAATAATTAATTAAGATCGTGTTCTCTCTTTCTGCGATATTAAACACGAAGCCCTAGCTAGCTACTCTGCTCCCGCGCTAACGTGCGTGGCTTCGTACGTCTCCCTCACGTCAGGCTTCGGGTACCTCGGCGACGCGCGACACAGCTTAATTAATTACACACGAAAAAAGAAGTGTTTTAAGATGGTCTACTGATAGTAAAAACTAGTGAGAAACCTTACTAAGTAAGAAACCTGTGCGTTGCTTCGAAACTTTTCTACGATAAAACAAAAAACACTAATTAGGTTTAAAATATATTTGATTGGTTGTATATATACACAAGCACTATTCTAAATTTATACATCACTTTAACCTTAGAAGCGATTAACATTTTCGATGATTTAAATACATCTTATAACTCTTTTTAAAAATTTACAAAAATTTAAAAATTATTGGACAGATGTAGTGATATATTTTTAGGTGCTTGCCTCGATTGAGTCAGGTCGTTAGGAAGGAAGACGGTTGACATTGATTACTCCCATGTAAATAAATTTAGGCCTGCTATGAAAAATATATAAACTAAATTGTAGTAGTAGTAGTTAGTACTCAAGAATTAACAAAAAGCCATAGCTGTATGAAGAATGGTTATGCTAGAAAAAGTAATGCTCATTTAGGCACATGAATTGTGCTATGTTTCTAGGAGTGGGAGGTGAAAGGATGACTAATCAATGACTGAATTAGATTGATAATAAGTAATCAAACGACTGTTATCTTTGTGTTAATAAGATCTAATGGCAAATATTGCTGATGATGTGACTTTATGTATGTCTTGCTTTATATATAGGAGTTAATTGCACTTAGTGAGTACCAACTATGTAGAAAGAATAGATAGATCAATCAAGACCGTTCATCATTTTTTTAATATAATGCATGGATAACATCTATTTATATTACCACATCTTAACTATCGATAAGAAAACTAAGTAGTATCAATTTATTTGATTTCCTGTACAGGAACGTATCTACGATCCAATTGATATTAGCTAGTTCATGAGAGAGCACATCTAGTGTAGTGGTAATTATTAGTTCAGAGAATTGAGTAATTAAGTGGAGATGGTATTTCTCCTGGCTAGGATGGCCTTGCTTAAATGTTCACAGCCTTTTCAGTTTCGTTTGTTCATAGATGCATCTTATCTTTTTTAGATAATGGCAAAATGAGATTCACCCTCATCTCAATCCCATAATTAATCTTTATATATTTAAGTAATCACAGCTAGCTAGCTTATCAGTACTAGAGTTAAAGCCTTTTAATTGAGGTGTAAGTTCAGACTTCAAAAAAGACTTTGACCTCGGGTGAATAATCATTATTTTTATTAAATTCCATGTTATGGCCAATGCATCTCTGCTGGTGAAACCAAGTCTTCATGGTGGAATGTATGATCTGTGCAGTTTGACTCCGAAGATCAGCACGTACGTGTAAAATGCATGCAGTACCTCTCGTATACACATGCATGTATAGACTTGGAGTATCAAGGGCCGGCAAGATTCTCATCGTTATTTAATTTAACCGGACAAAATTGCTAGCGAACGTATCTTTTGAAGCCTGTGTTACTATTTCTAATTAATTAATTTTTTGCTACAACCAATATAGTTTTATCTAACCTATAATTCACCGACTCGTTTTACTCAATATCGTCATCATTATTAGACAAATCCAACATCCCATAATCAACTGCATTAGATCGACGATCAATATTGCCTCCACCTCACTCCTAAGATCGCGCCCCCCTAACCCACCCATGACTCAACCCATAACCCACGCCCGACGCACTCCTCTCCTCTCCACGTGTTCCCTTCCTTCGCCATCCTCCCATCGTTCCCCTCTCCCACGCACTCCCTCCCTTCCCCTGCCCCGTGTGTCCTCGGCCTCCACCCTACATGTGTCCTCGGCCTCCACTCCACGGGCACACAACCCCTATCCCTAGCCCCTTCCAAACCCTAATCCCCCTCTCAACTCTCTCCTTCACAGGCGCCGTTGCTGGTTCCCCAACGCCAGATTTGCCGTCGTGTTGCTCGAGCCGACCATCACGCCTCCTCACGGTGCCCTCCGAGTCTATCGCCGATGTCGCATTTCCGGGCTCAGCCGCCGGCCACCACATCACCTACGTCCACAGCGAGTCCATGGCCGACGCAACATCCCTACACCGGCTGATCCAGTGCAACTGGATCTGCTGTTGTCTGGCGCCCGGTGCCATGTCTCCCGATCCCTAGTGCCGCCGATCCCCAGCACCGCCGCTAGGACGATCTCCATCGCCCTCGCGCTGCCCCCAATCCCCATTGCCCTCGCTTCACCGTTGATCCAAGGCCAAGGGTGAGAAGAATAAGAAAGATGAGAAAAGTGATTGTTAATTAGTTATCATCTTAATATATGCTTGGTCGACGCACCCAGTTGGATGTAATTGTTTTGAGCTCATCAGTTCCGATTTTGTTTGATGGTTTGCAGTTCTCTTTGTGGCCATTGGCATCACTGTTAACCTCCTTGACCAGTCTCATGTTATTTTGAAGGTTTGGCAGTTGTACTCTTGATGACAATTTTTATTCTTGTTTGATTACAGTTGAATTCACTTTGGGGCACTTTTGCCAAGTTGAATAGTAGAAAAATGCATACTTCTACATATAGAAATGTGGATTTTTGTACTTGCAGTTTATTTGTTGCATTTTTGGGACTAAATTTTGAGCACACACAAATTCAAAACTTCAGTCCAGTTTTCTCATGGGATGACAACTTCAAAGTTGTAATGTACATGCAAATCTGGTTGTGATAAGGTAATTTGGCTTCATGACCTGTTTTTGTTTGTTGCAACTTGCAAGGAATTTTACCACACATAATCATTGATGTGAATTAGCTACTACGATGTGTACCATCACAAACTACTACGCGCATGAGCTATTACTATTTTTCCAGTTAATTAAATGAGCTCCTATAGTTTGGTTTAATTAGTTCTTGATAATATATCAGAGCGGTCAGAGTCTATTCAAATATTTGCTTCCTCGTGAATATGTTAAAGAAAAGAAGGCTAGGGAAATAATAAGCTGTCATGTAATCTACGTGCATGTATGAACTCTTGGCATTACTTGCTCAAGCTCAAATTTCCTCGTGTCAAAACTAAGAAATGGTTTGCTTAAATTTTGACCATAAAATCCATACTGAAGTTTGAATGTATCAGGCTTTTTGTACTTAATATTATAGCTCAACCTTTCTATTTTTGTAATGCCTAAAACAAGAATGAAATATGATATTCCCTCCATACAAGATTGATCAATGTATTAGCAAAATGAAAAAAAAATACAACAATGATCAGCATATAACAGTTTGAGGCATTAATGAGCGGATGTTTCACATGCTTTTTTCTCGGCTAGGATGCCTGTTTCGCATGCATGCATTAATGCATGGGGAAGGCGCAAGGGGTGTGGCGGTACGACGCACGGGGCACCGAAGTGACATCGTGGCTCCTACAACACGGTAAATGGATTACAATAGAGATTTCCCCCTCCTTGGTCTCAGTGCCTAGAGGTTTCAACTTGATCAATTTTGGAGGGAGAGAGTACATAATGACAAAACCAAAAAGTAGTTGCAAATTATCACTTATTTGGTCGCTTGATGTTAAATAGCATATGTGTATGTGGAATTACTTATCTCAAATTTGCTTAAAGTTCAGGATGATGCGGTGCTCTGACCATTTTTCTTTTTTTCCTTATGTTTGCCCTTTGTATCACATCTACTTTTGCAAGATCTTTAGTTGCTAAGGTACTAATTTGGGAGCACATCATCTGATAGTATAAATTAGGAATTTAATTTATACTGACCAGATTATATTTACTAAAGGGAAATATATGACTAAGCTGCTACTTTCATGATAGAAAATAGGAATTGTGCTTGTTACAAAAGTATCATCACAGTTTGCACTAATTTAGACTATTCATTGGACTTCTAAAGTTTATTTAATTATTCTCTTGGTTTTATTTCCTCAATTATTAATTACAGTTCTTCCATACACCATGGAATTACCATTTATTGTGATTCCTCAACTAGTAATTTTTCTTTTGCACCCTCTATTTGACAATATTATGATTCCTTCAACAAAAATCTACCCTATAATACACACATTGCTTCAACACATGACTTTAGCTTTTCTGAAACTTGATTTTGTTCAGGGCAATAGATTCAGAGAGAAGCATCTATTAAATTTCCAACAAAGACTATAATAATAATTAATACCAATATTGTCTCAAGATTTAGACAGTGATTAGTATTTCAATGAATAGTAAGTAAATTGATAATTCGATGTAGTAAGGTGTTGTCATGACATTATATGTCATCCATTATGTAGAATAGCGGAATCCCTGATTTATATTCCACTGTTGCTTTTGTTTAGAATTGTAATAGGTGAATCAGGCATCTGTTGGACTGTCTTCAACATGCTTTACAGAATAAAATATTATTGTCTGCATGTGTGATTGCTCCTAGGAGATATTTTATCGCTTGCTGCATATCGAGGTTGAGATGTTATTTATTTATTTATTTGGAATGTCATTGGGAGGAGATTGAAATGTTCTACAAAAAGATGTCACATGTGAATATCCCATAGCTAAAGTACGATTAATAGCTCAAGTACTTCTTGCAGGAAACAGAAATATTTGTGTATTTTGAAGGAAACAAATCAACCAAGAAGAAACATGTGAGAGGTATTTTATTCATTAGATACATTGAGAAGTGGCTAGCAACACTTTGTTGCAACGCTCTAAATTATGGAGTTTCTTTGAGACCTGGCACTGATGCAATCTTGGTGTTATCTTCTTTCCATGTGCATAGTCTTGATAAAGGACGAGATATCAACTAGCTCATTCATATAGTTGAAAATTGGGTGGAAATTATACACATGTTCTGAATTTCAACTCCGATGAGATATATAGAGATGTCATGCTTTAGTCATGATATGTTTTGATTTGTATTGTTCATCAATTAAATCATTACGTACACACTCGGCATCGTGATCCATTGGTGATGAATGTACCTTATGTATGACTTTATATTAACTATGAACACATTGTATTGCAAGGTCATGTAATTTAAGATATTGATAATTTAAACGAATCCACATTTTGTAAAGAAAAAATTTATCCCTTTTGGCAATATATGTTTTTGGTTCAATCAAATAGTCATTGTATCTGAAGCAAACAATCAATATCCTTGTATATGCATGCATCTATATATGCATTGTTGTATCATACGTATGTTACAGGTTTATTGTCATTAGTGTACTTCAATTTACCGTGGGAGATCATTGTTTTCCCTTACAAAAGTTGAAATTGTTGCATCATCCATGCAAATTACTACATAAGACATTTATGTGTGCACGTACTGTAAATACAAGAGCAAACAATAATAACATAATTTATTGATTAGGTATGGATGCAAAGGGATCAACTATCGGGTCGTATTACATTTGGAAATATAACCAACAGATTAAATGTACCGCAAACAACACCTTCTAATGAGGTAGAATGTAAGAGGGAAGAAATTAGCAGCAAAAAATGTGAATACCGTGCAAGGAAGAAGGTTGAAGCAAATAATCCATACCATGGTACATTGAATCATTTGTTTATACATGTTTTGTTCTCATTTATACATTTATATGTCATTGACAACGTACTTCTGATTTCAGAGGCGACAATCCCTGACGAACACGTAGCAGAAAGGAACATAAAGCAACGTGAATACCGCGCAAGAAAGAAGGTTGTTTCAGAAAATGTTCACAGCACAATCACACCAGGCACATTGGTACAATTGGCAACAGCTTCTGTTTCTGTAAAACGTGAATTGTCAAAGGAACAACAAGAAGAAAGAAACAAAAAGTAATGTGAATACCATGCAAGAAAAAAGGCTGGTACAAACTGTTCTATAATATCGAGCACACCAATCCAACAGACAATTGTTTTCCTTTCTCAACAAAATGAAAATGACAGTGTCTGATGAGATAAAATGTTCGAAGAATAGAGAGAGAGGAGACGAACAGAAAGCAGCATGAATACCGTGCGCGAAAGAAGGCCGAGTCAACCAATGTTTATAGATCAAATGCTACAGCAGCCACCCATATTACTGGTGAAGTTTACTGTCACGACCAATATTCTGTCTTAATATATTGTTCTAAGTTTTTTTTTGCGTCACCATATGGAATGATATATTTTATCATTTTGCAAGCACCAAGCATAATAGGAAAGGAAAATATAGATCAATATGACCCCATGGATTGGTTTCATAGAAATGATATCTACAAATGACAATGCAAGAAGAGAAAAGCAGTAAGCATTGAATAGAATAAAGACTCATCCGTCCTAGGTGAACACAGTTGTAAAACTCAGTATTTGCATTGTACCCAATATTGTTTATAATCACATATGATGTAATGAACTGTTGCTTTGTAACCAGATAGAGTTACGCAAGATGAAACTATGCATGTGCCATCTGTTCAACAGGATATTCCAGATACTGGTTACATCAAATTTGATAGTGCATTATTTAAACCTGCACTAACCGATTTTGACGCTGAAGGTGAGTTTTGATAAATCATTTTATAGTCTATAACGTTAATGTATGAACTATATGATCTCATGTACACTCAATCATCATTCTATAGATCATGTCGAGGCGGCACATACGTGGGAATGTGTAGACAGTGATGATGAGGAAGCCCTGCAATTTCAGCTGTAGTTTTTCTACCAGAAGATGGGTACGAGTCATATCGTGTGGATGTTAAGGGAGTTAATGGTATTGGTACCGATGATTCATATGACTGTGCATAACATAACCCGCCGAAGAGACACCACGTTCTAAACAAAGTAGCTGACTACAAGTTCTACGATGTGATGAGGTTTCAATTCGAGCCTCCTAGATTTTGTTGCAGGCAGGGAAAGATAAATATACATATTCTAGCGGTTCATGCTGAGTTAAAATGATTGTTTACAAGCCAGGTTCATAATGATGCAAAGTATTTTAGAAAACACATTTGGTACTTCAACTCTCATTTCTCATTCACGAGTCTTAGAGTGACCCTTGACCGCAACGTTAGCACTACGGTCGGTACCGGTATATATATCTTTCGTGTGCACGATGCGTTATACCATCACTTGGACCAATTGGGGCCTGGTTCTCAGGGGTCTCTTCATATGTAACTATACTTCTATGATACAGAAGATGGTATGCTGACTCACAGAGTGCGGAGGTCCCCTGACCTTGACATCAACTTTGCCCGGATGATCCTAAGAATTTTAGTAGGTAACCCATACGTATAGACTTTCAATAGAGTTGGTTCTATGCCTAATCTAGATGATAACATGATTGAACTCAACACTATACAATGCCCCACGGCCTCTCAAGTTGCTGCTATTTGATTAGAAGTGGATGATCCAATGAAAACTTCCGATAGAAGTGTGTGGTTGTACATCCCAAATGTGATCGGCCACAATATATCAAAGTATACCATGGTTGTTATGACCTGTTAGCATATCCTTTGTTTTTTCCTTCAGGGGAAACTGGATGGGACCTCAAAATACCTATGATTCTCCCCAAAATACACCGATATGAAAATAGATGAACCAAGTGAAGCACCAACTTCTACTAATATGCATTCCTAGGAAGAAACCACTTTTGATTATCCCCGGGTAAGTACACCCGTGTCATGTATCAAATATTTGTAATAGTTATACTCTTAGGTTGTGTACATTGATATCTTAGTTTTGTTGTAGAACACGACAGTGTTGACGATCGTTTAGACAATGAAGATGATAATAATGTGGTTAATGGAGCTGGCAACGAGAAAAAAGCTAGATTTCTCACAGCAAGGGAGTACTATTGCTTTAGACTGTAGGTTAGAAGGAGACTTTTTAACATCATTTTGTTTGAAAGATGTCTTTTTCAGCAATGGGCCATTAACATGTACATTAAGATCGAGTCTATGAGGCTAGATTGGTACTCTAATCCTGAGAACCAAAAAGGATACAGACTGAACTATACTAGGTGAATAGAATAAAATATAGACACCCCTGGCCACACAGGCCCGTTCCTAACCATGGAGGTTAGCTATCTGCCACAGAGGCGGACTCTGGAAACGGTTCCTCAAACCGACAAACAACCCTTTCCAAACCTTTTTGCAACCAACACTACACTATGAGAAACACCTCACATTTGCCCATATCCGTGGGCATGGCTGTTCGAATAGTTTGATTAATCTCTAGAGAGGTTGCATGCTTTACCCATACATTGTGAGTTGACTCCAATTCGCAACGCGTGTCGATCAAACACGGTTGGTAAGGGAGGACTCACTAAAAGGCTTTTCTGAAGCTAATTTATGAAGATCCCTCGTCACATGGTTAGGTTGAGTCCACAACCAAGTATCAGACAAATCCATGCCCTCATCCACTCAGGAACACTGATGATGCTACACCTACTTACCGGCAAAGCATCACATTAGAGGCGGTAAACCGGGTTTGTAAACAAGTTCATCCATCTTCTCCTGGCCCATAATGTTCTATAACCATTGACAAACATGACTCCCATGAACTAACCAATTACTTAGCTAGGGGTATCCCATAATACCCGTATGGTCGTACTAAGAGATGTGCGGATGGATTTCCCAAAGAAAACGGTCCTTAACGATAATACTTAACCAAGACACAAAGGCTCCAACTCCATATCATCAAGGTTTAATAACACAACATTTATTTTACCGAAAGGTTCCGACACCCAGGGCGTCGGGTTTCTGAAAGTTTGAGTAAAGGCCCATATTTTCCCATATGGCAAACAACATAAGCATGGCTAAGCAGCTATCTCGGTAGTCATATCCGATGGATAACGATACCGGTGTTTATTTTGTGGAGCTGTCAAGGGTAGGGAACAAACCATCCTAGGAATAGTAGTGCCACTACTTGGGTTGGTCCATCAGCGATTCGCCGAGGCCGAACAATTTTAAAAAAGTGCATCCTGATTATGCAACTTTGGAAAACAAACATAGGTTGAAAACATTAGGGACAAAGTGATCAATAGAGAACTTGCCTTGCTCAGGAAGCGGGTCTTCTTCGAAGGCGGCATTGGACCTTCCTCGTACACGGGTTCTATATGTGAACGGAACAAATAAGAACAAACTCCAAGTTAAAGAGCTCAAAACATAAATCAAACAGTGCCAAAAGGTAGGCATCATTTTTAAAGAAATTTTGAGAGTTGAATGGGGCCAAACGGAGTTACAATTGATTTATTATGAATTTTTGAAGTTAAAATGATTTTTGTGGAATTTTCGGAAAAAGGATTTGTCAGAAAAGAGAAAATAATATTCCTTGGAATATTCTTTGCTAGTGGGGCCAGGCTATCAGTGGGAGAGAGGAGTTTAAAATGAAGTGGGACCCACATATCAGAGACTCAAAGTTTTAGAAGGGGTTTTAAGTATTTTTCCTCGGGATGGGGCCACCTTTTAGTTGCGGGAGAGAAGAGATGAGAGATTGGGCCATGGGCCCGGCTTGTTAGTGGCTCTCGGGGGAGAGGATCGTCTTCTTCCTCACGCTCTCGTGCTGCCAAAGCGAGGCCGGCGAGGGGAGCAGCGGTTGGGGTGATGGCGATGGTTGTAGGTCGGCGGAATGGATGCGGCAGGCGGTGGCTAGGCTCTACGGGAGAGAGAGAGAAGGAAGGCGAGCGGTGGGGTGCCGAGGTAGAAAGGGCGAGGCCGAGGCCTCTAGGCAGTGCAAGCGGCGAGCTGGTGGCACCGCCGTTATTCACGGCGAGGCTGACCTGGTGCCTAGGTGGATGCGGGGAGGATGGCACAGAGGCAAGGGAAAAAGGGATGGCGTGGGTGGCGGGGCAAGCAGGTGGGTGATGGCGACGCGGCAGCGCGGATGCAACATATTGGCGAGGCTAGCTACTGATTCCCACACGAGAATGAGACGACGCGGCGCGGAATCCCAAGGTTTGCCACATTTGGCATTCCTCGGAGCGGCGCAGTAAGACGAGACAGGGCGGGGGATGACAAGAGGGAGGCGACGGGAGAGGATGCGGAGTACCAAGGTGCTCCACCCCTAGGTTAGCTTAGGTAAGGTGCGAGGGGATGCGACGGGCGAGTGGGGCGGCGGCCGAAACTTTCACGAAAATGGAAAAATCGGGGAAAAAGAAAAAACCGGGATTAGAGGCGTGATTGGTGGTGGAGATTGGCGGGATTTGTCACGGCACGGGCGGCAAGACGCACAGTACACGGGAGAGGGGGTTTGGGTGCGATGCGAGGTGACTTGGCGCGGCGGTGAGCAACAGCATTTCACCGAACACCGAGCGGGCGCAAGCAGGCGGCGAGGCAAGGATGACGACCGCGCGGCTCGGGCGGGGCGAGCAAGCGCGAGTCAGCGATGGAGGCTGACATGCGAGGCCTGCAGGGAGGCGCAAAGCGGCTTGCGTGGGGCAGGCCAAGGCAGACGGACGCGGGGAAGCAGGCTGCGGTAGGCCGGGTCGTGCTGGCCCGTGCTAGGGTGGGGGGGGGGGAAGAAGAGAGGAGGGAGAGAGAGGAAGAGTTGGGCCGGAGAGGGGCGGGGCGATTGAACAGTAACAATCCCGAATTTTCAGAGGTTTTAATTTGAAGTTTTTGGATGGATTTTGAAGGGAGATTTGAATTCAAATTTGATTTTTGGGCTCAGCAAAAATCGGAGAATTGAGAGGGACTAGATTTTGAGGAAAAAGATGAGATCAAAATTTGGCACAAAATTCAAAATTTCGAATAAACTCCAAATTCAAAATTCAAAAATTTTCAAAAGTTCTTTAATAAAAACCAGGGTGCTATACTTGACAGGTCCCTTCAAGATATTATGGATTATTCTTTGCTATTTGGAGGAAATGTTATTGTATTTGGTGGTGATTTCGGACAGGTTCTTCCTATGGTTACTTGTGGGACAAGGGCACAGACAACTGATGCTACATTGCAGAGATCTTATTGGGAAAAATATTAGGAAGATACGCTTCTCGCGTAACATGAGGGCTCAATCTGACTCGTGGTTTTCGGATTATCTTTTAAGGATTGGAAATGGAATTGAAAGCACAATCGAAGATGATTACATTCGTCTGCCTGATGACATTATGATTAGTTATACAAATATTGAAGATTCAGTGAATAAATTAATTCAACGTATGTTCTCCTCGCTTGATAATGAAACGGTGGTAAAAAGATATATATATATATATATATATATATATATATATATATATATATATATATATATATATATATATATATATATATATATATATTGGAACGGTCACTTCCATCCCTCTGACTTAATTAAATCTCTCTTCTCCCGGTAAGATTCCAAATACAAGTAAAGCCATTTGGTCTCACTGATCAATTGACTCTTGACTTGCTGTAGCTAGTGAGGATCTCTCAGCCATATACTGTATATATATAAACCGTCATGATGCTGTAACTAAATATATATTGAGTATATATAATTGATGTGCCATTTCAGCATGTATATATAGCTGGCTAAAACGGATCAAAGGCTAGCTACCATAAGTTTACTCTTTTATATATATATATATATATATATATATATATATATATATACACACACCACACAAAAAGTAACAAAAGGAAATCATGGATACACATATATGGATGTAATAGTAACACATTACTGCATCTGGTACTTGATATTCGTGCCAGTAGCACTAGCACAGTATGTGCCATTGTGATGTTTGTACGAGTACGTACGTACAATCCTGCTGCATGCGTCCCTGGAGTTATTAGGTTGTGCAGGGCAGTACCTTGGCTGATTGGCTCCTTGCATTGCAGAGGTGTCAGGTAAATAAAGCCTGTAAAAATCTTAACACATGCTAGCTACTATACATCATAATTGCACTATAACTAGCTAGCTAAAGCTAACATTTTTTGACTGTTATCTTGGGCAAAATATGCTGTCAGACGCTTAAAAGATGTGATTTTTGTTGGACATCTCAAAAGTATGGCCTTGCTGGAGGATACAGGGCTGTCCCATAAAATTTGGAGACCCTAAGTAAAATCTTAATAGAATACTTTATACTTTATGATATATTTCATAGTAACGAAAAATAGTCTAAAAATTTATACATATGCATAATCTTCATTTGAAAAGCATCACTCTTTTAGTGTTTCTTGAAATAAAATTTTCAATAAAATCTTCGTATAAATCTTCTAGATAAATCTATGATCTTCTAATCCAATTTGCAAAAGACATGGCTTGAAAATTGAAATACTAGATAAACCTATGTGCATATAGATATAAGATGTAAAGAACAAAAATTAATTTAGTGCACATAGTAGATGAACCTAATAACTTATGCACCAAAATAAAATTGGAAAACCTAATAATAAAAATTAATTTAGCACTTAGTACTTACTATAGCCTATAGGTGAGGGAGACAGGGGTCAGGCCGTCAGGGAGTCAACACTCAGCAGCAGTGGCAGCCGGGCAGCTAGGCGGTTGGGCGCGACACTTGGCATGAGCAGCAGGGCACAGGTAACACCGCAGGAGCAGCAGGCCAGCATGGCAGCACCTCTCACTGCTGCACCGCTGTAGTCTTGCCCTGCTGCCACGTGTGATCGCTGATGCCCTGATCTGATCAGAAAGATGGGAAGGCAGAACAACGGACATGCGATGAGGAGATGAGGAAGCAGCGAAAAAAATTAGAAAACGAGACACCGGTGTTACTTATCTGGATCGGTGGATCGTTATTGGGCTGTCTAGTGCTTATATATGTATTTTCTCTGTCTTAAAATAAAAAAAAACCTAGTATTGAATGTGACACATCCTATTACTACGAGTCAGTAATAGGATATATCACATCCAATTCTAAATTTTTATATTTTGAGATAAATGGATTACTTAAGATCTTGGGTCTAGTGGGCCCCTAAAAAATGGGGGCCTTGTGCGGTCGCTCCGGCCGCACTCCCACAGGGACGGCCCCGTGGATACAGAAAAACATTTTTTTCTAGTGAACACTGTATCCATTATTTTTATTATTTTTTGGCTATTTTGGAGAAAGGTTTTTTGAGAAAATGACTAGAAGGCCCCCTAGGACCGAATATATGGGTACTTGGTCTGTCCAGACCTTCTGGGATGCGCTGCATATCCCCCTCCCGAATCCTATACATAAAGTAGAAGGCAACTACTCATCTAGCGACAATGGCGGCATGCATCCACATCCAGCGACGATGAATCCAGCACATGCGGCAATGGCTACATTCCTCGGTCATTGTGGACCCTAGTCGTGTGGCTATGGTGGTGGGTATGTGTGTAACGCCTCGGTTTTCGAGCCGTTAAAAAAAACTAATTTAGTAAAAACCCTAATTTTAAAATTTTTAGCTTTTTGTGTGTGCTTAAGGACTAGTGCCGTAGATATCAGTCTAAACCTCTTTGAAACCCTACAACCCCCGATTCCAAAAATCTTCTTTGAATACCGAGGTTTGAAATTTGCAATTCGATTATCTCTCTCAAAATTTCCTCGGAAAATTCAAAATCAAAATACCTCCCAAAAATTCACCATCGAATACTCAGATTCGAATTTTGCAATTCGAAGCCGTCCAATAAAAACCCTTTGAAAAACGCCTTGAAGCCTTTCATTAAAATCTCCCTATTTTGCTTGTCCAAAAATTCAGGATTCTATTGAAAACTCCCTTCCCAAAATTGCCAAATTTATATATTTCTAAAACCCTCAAATTCCAAGAATTAAATTCAAAATTAAATATCCTTTCCAAACCCTCCAAAAATAATTCCTCAAATAAAATTCCAGGACAAGTTCCAAATATTTAAAAGCCCTTCCGTGACCTCCTATTAATTTCCACCAAAAGTCCTCCTCAAAAAATCCCAACGATTAAACTCCAATTCTACAAATCCCCTCGAGATCTTCCTTCCTATATTTCCTCTCTCAAAAATTTCCCAAAAATTTCCCTAAGTCACAGTCCCAAATTAAAATTTTAATTCGAGTCCGAAGCCTCTTTGAAACCCTCCCTAAGTCTCTCCCATATGTGTGTGTGTATATACATACATATAAGTATATATCAAGGTCACAACTCAAATTCCCTTATCTTTAATTCATAAGAATATTATAAAATCAAGCACCAAAATCCAAATTAAAATATGTCACACCCTAATCTGGCACCGCCGTACAACGGCACCAAATAGGGCGTGCCATAGAAAAACAACGTGAATTGCTTCCCCGCGGAACCACGATACCGATACCAGTCCTAGGACGCAGTGCTGGTATCTACGGAAATCAAACATGCATTATTGCAGAACCGTAATTAAATAAATAATTAAATAGGCATATACCTTAACTTACATTGCAGCTTCGGAGCAAGCCGAAGACAGCAACGAACAGCACAGAGGCAGCGGCAGCAGTGGAACAACGGACTAAGTCCCAACACATAGGTAGCGGCTGGGAACCATGACAAAACCCTAATCTTCACTTCACTACAACTCCAGCATCCAGCTCCCGGCGGAGAACTATATATATAGAGAGAGCAAGGGTGAGTACTTATGTACTCAGCAAGTCAGGGGAACTTAGGTGGTTGTTATAGACTTCAAAGAAAGACTGGATATTTTATAAATCTGATTTATTTGAATTCTTTTAGAATCTGAGTGTGTGCTTCTCAACAATCAGGGCGAGGTGGGTCTCGCCCGATCGGAGTGAAAGATGCATCAATCTTTGTTTTCTCCAATTTTTGCGATCTCAAGGTTTCACATCAATCAACTTCCAGAGCCAAAACATTTTCTCTGGACTTCCCGAGTCCTGCTATCCATTACAACCAAGCCATTTCATCGGACCTCCAGCGTCCTTAATGGCACTTCCTTCTCACAGTTCCCAAAACCATGTATGCATTTTGCAAACAGGGTAAAATAAAACTACGCTAAGGAATCACCTCACATCCGCCCATGACCGTGGGCACGGCTGTTCAAACAGTTTAGATCTCTGCAGAGGGGATACACTTTACCCACATGACGTGACTCACTCTAGTCACCAGCTCACACGCTTTGGGTACGATTTGGTGACATAGAGGTTTTCACGACAAGGCATTTCCCAAACCAACCCAGGTTACCCCATGCCTACTGGAGGGATCCTCGAGACCAACAACAGGGTAGGTCTGAGACCATGCTATGCCAAGAACCTAGGAGGCATCCCCGACGCCCTCCCGCACGATCCACAGTCCAATGGCATGCAAGGCATCCCTGAGAGGCCAGCTACTTAGCCAGGGGCTATCCCATATCACCCATGTGGTTGTACTGTCATATGCTCGGATGAAATTTCGAAGGAATTGGTCTGTAAAGCGACTACACGGGCATCACACACACCGGACTGGCCTTGTGTCACGAATCTCCATTTTGAAACTCATTTTTCTTTCACAAGGCACCAACCCAGGTGTCGGGTTTTCCAAACGTTTTGTAAAACCAAATTTTATCCAAGAAGTTTCTCAAATTTTAAGTTTAAAGGGGCGAACGTCAATACTCGCACAATAGTGCATGAATACCGAGGTGCAGCAGCGGTGGTTTCAAGGGAACATAGTATTTCAATCATCAAGGAAGAATTTAGATGCAGCAAGTTTAGGAAGGTCCGCCGATCTAACTCATAGTCGAGACCGCACAGATCAGTGCACGTCTATCGATGCAAGTTTAGCAATCAAAATAATTTAAATTTCAATTATAGGCTCGATTGATCAAAGGTGACTTGCCTTGCCCTAGGTCTTCACATGTCTTCGAGAAATCGCCGCGAAATCCGCTCCGAAACGAACTTCCGACGACTATTACTATACGCAAACACACAAAAATCTACACAAAGTCCAAGAAACATATCCTATTTAGTGCTACTAATAGTGCCATTAGATAGATCTCAATTTTAGAAAATTACTGGAGTTGGAACGGAGTCAATCGGAGATACAGATCGAAAGTTATGAATTTCCGAAGTTTAATTGCATTTATGGATAAAGGGAAAAGGGGTTATTTTAATCTCTGGAATATATTTCACTGGGGGGGTCACTGACAGTGGGCCCACTGCAAGTTATGGCCCATAGGTCAGTCGGTGGAGAAAGTGAGGGTTGTGGGCAAGGGAAGCAAGGTCTAGTGGCCCACATGGTAGAGACTCAAAGGGGGGGTTAATACTGGTTAGTGGAGCCGAGCTGGCAGCTGCACTGAGGGAGAGGCCACTGGTGGCTGGGGCCCAGTCGTTAGAGGAACAAAGGGCATCACGGGGGTCTGTGGTGGACCGAGGGGGTATGGGCCCATGCGGCAGAGACTGGTGGTCCATGGACCGGCGCGGGAGAGAGGAGGGTGGACTTGGTGCACAGCTCGGTCCATAGGGGTTTACTGTGACTGGGCCCACATGTCAACGTTACGGCGGCTCTCAAAAGACTGATAGGGTGGGTCCATGTGGCAGCGAGAGCGGGAGAAGGACGAGGCTCTCGGCTCGGGTGAGGCACAGAGGGAAACGCGCGGCCAAGATCGATAGTCGACAACGGCATGAAGCGAATCGGAGAACTATGGCAAACAGCGGCAAGCGGCGGCGCCAGCGAGGAGCGGAGGTCGAGACGAAGCGTTTGGGGTGGCTCCGATGGCGTCGCTGGGGACGAGGCCACTAGCGGCGTGAACCGAAACGGCGGAGGGAGGAAAAGATTGGGCGACAACCATGGGCGGTGCCGAGGGAACTCGAGGGAGCTGAGAAAGAGAGAGAACATCAGGCATACGAGAGAGCTCACACAAGGAGGGCTCGATGGGAGGGAAAGAGACTCACCGGCGGTGGAATCCTCGGGAGTTCGAGAGTGATGACGACGACACAGGAGTTGAGGGGTTTGCTCCCTGGTTGAGCGGAGACCGAGCGAGTAGGGGAACGAGGGGAGAGGCTTTACACGCGATTGCCCCAGCTTGGCGATGGGGCGCGTGATGGCCAAGCGACGGCGAAGATGGCAAAGCTTCAGGTGCCGCGCAGCCAACATCGTCCAGGGAGGGGTGATGTCCACGGTGCCGGATTGGCTCAACAATGGGGGTGCTCGAGCCGGCCGGAATGCTTTGGCGGTCGAGTTTGTGAGGCAGCAAAACAGAGCGGGCATCCCCAGGCGTCGAGTCAGAGGGGAGTGGATAGAGGTTCTCGAGGTTTTATAGGCAAGGGGCGGCGAGGAGGCCGCTAGTCGGTCCCGAGCGGTCTCCAATAATGGAGGGAGCATGAATTGCTCATAATGGGGTGAGCGGAAAAAAAAACGGTGCCGGCGCGCAACTTCTCGGGACGGCGTGATTCGATCAACTGGGGCGGCGATTTGGGGCCGAGAAATGTAGCGTATCGTGCGAGTTTCGAACCTAGAGCGCGGGATCGGTTGAGCGGAAAAGCGAGAGAGAGGGAGGACGGCGATGACATGCGCCATGCGGGCTCATTTTTGACCGGTTGGTCGGAGGCCAAGAAAAAGGGGAGGAAAGGAGCAGGAAAAGCAGGGGGCAGTTGGCTGTCCAAGGAGTGCAGCTAGCGGTGGGCCATGGCAGGGCCACTAAGGTGAACGGGTGGCGGTGGGGGCTCAGTTGGAGTCCGCCCACTGTGCATTTGACCGAGCAAACAGCGGTGCGGACGGGGAAGAAGACGACACGCGTCAGGAGGAAGAAGATTGTACTATGCTTGAGACACGATCGAACAGTCTTTGTGACGCTCGGGCCAATGTGTGGATCCAGGCGGCGTGGGCATTCTCGCGCGGGCAAGTGGGTGATCAGCCGGGCGAGCGACGGTGTGTGGGAACTTGGGACACGCGGCGGTATCACACAGCGCTCAGCGGTTGCACGGTTAATGAGATCGGACAGCAGCATGGTGCAGGTGGCCGCGTGGCAGTGATCTAGCGGCAGGGCGGTCGAGCACGGCCAGCGCTCGCGAGCAAGGCACGTGTGGCGATCCATATGGCGTGGGACACAACGCACGGCCATTAGTGAGAATACGAGCAGTGAGCGTGGGTTCGGGACAGGTGTCACTCATCCGGTGCATGTGCCAGGCTGTTGCAGTTTCTGGGCCAGAAAAGGAGGACTGCGGCCCCTAGGGGAGAACAGTGCACCTTTCTAACATTTCCCTGGAATTATTTGTGTGCGTTTTGGGTATTTTTCAAAAGGTATTTGACTCAAAATTTTATATTGAACTCAGGAGGATCGAGGGAATTTCCAAGGGATAAATTTGACATTTAGGGTTCGTACTGGAATTCTCGGGATTTTTACAAGAAAAATCCAAGGAGGATTTTCAAGGAGAGAAAGATTGGATTCAAATTCAAATTACAATTTAATTGAATTGGGGGGGTGCTCAAGGGAAATTGAGGAGTCTTTCAAGGAGGTCCAGGAGAGAATTACGCAAGGGATACTGATACTTGGTCTTCAAGACTTATTTGGGGGAGATTTCAAAAGGGGATGTTTGACTGGGCAATTAATTGGCGATTGAATTAATGAAAAGTATTTGATCGGCGGAATACTTCGGGGTCTCAGGAGAACAAGGATAGGATATATATAATATATTGTATGGATGGAAGGGATTTTGAAAAGAAGTTTGGGATTCCAAAGTTGCATTTAAACTTGGGTTCTCAGGGAGTTCAAACAGGAAGAAAGATCAAGGGAATTTTAGGGAGGGATTCCAAAAGGGCGTTGTTTAGGGTTCTTTGATCTTCGGAACGGATATCGAAAGCAGGAGTTTCGGAGGAGAAGATCGGCGGGAACTTGCCGATGTTAGGTTTAGGAGCGGAGTTTGATACGGTGAGTGGATTCCGAGGAATTATTTTTGAAACAAAGGTTCTTGAGGTAGGAAGGGATTGCAAGATCAGGCAGAGAGACAAACTGAGATCATGGCACGACATACAACACAGCACACAAGGATCAAAATTTTCACGGTTAGTTTTAGCAAATGTTAACGTCTCGCAGAAAGCGGGGCGTTACAAAATACCCTTCCAACACCTCAAGTACCTCTCCAATAAAATCCCTAAAAAAAATAATGACCTACTGTCTCCAACGGGGCGTCCCCTTCCTTTTCTCTCTCGGCCCACTCGGCCTCTATCTCTCCCCACACATGCGCTCGGCCCCAGGCCCACCCGTCGGTGCCTCATCTGAGCACCGTGGATGCCGTCTCTCCCCAGACAGTGGGCCCTACTGGGTAGTCATCGTCCTCCCCGTCTTTTTCCTCCCTCCCCCGCTCTCTATTATCTCTCTCTTCTCTCAAACTCTCTCGCCTTCTCCCCAACCACGAGCAGCAGCTCCATTACCTCCTTGTCCCTAGCGTGCTCGAGGCATGTGCAACCCCGATACCATCCCATCCACCCCGGCAGCCTAGCACAAAATGCGCTCCACCACTCACCGTGCCCGCCCCAGAGCTTGGGGTCAAAAAGCCAGCATAGGGCAGCAGCGTTCCTCATCGGCAAGCTCCCGAAGTCGAGCACACGCGCGGAAATCCCTGTCCCCCTTGTTCCTTCTCCCTCTCTCTGTTCTCGCAGGCAGCACGAGGAAGCAAGGGACGTCGGCCACAACCATGCCACAACGTCGCGTCCGTTGCGCCTTGCCCCGCATGCTCCACATGCCTCCGGTTCGACCATGGGTAGCGCCTTCTCGCCGCCATATAAAAGTGCCCCCTAGACTCCCTGCTGTCACCCCATGCCCGAGCAAGCCTCGCCACTGCCGATCCTCTTCTCCGTCACCACCATTACCTGCTCGGGCTTGCCCCAATTCCGCCGCCCCCAAGCCCTATTAACTAAAACACTCCCATCCCCGAACCCTACGGGAACTCGCGACGGCCTAATTTTCCTCTCCGCCTAACTATCGCCAAGCCGCTGCTCTCTATTCTTCACCGCCAACCACCGATCGCGCCTCCCCTTCTCCCAACATCCAAGCCGGCCACCTCTTTCCCTAGCCCTTCCGCTTTCCACTGCCGAGGTCCACCTCTGCCTACCGCCACCGTTCACGGGGTCGATAGCGAGTGCCGCCGGCCATTCGATCGGGCTTAGGCCGCCGTGGCCCCTAATCCCCCTCACGGGATGTCACCTAGTCAGGTGGGTCCGGCCGCCCCCACCCCTCCATTCCTCTT
>RYFJ01004039.1:0-45563 GCA_003991445.1 Oryza meyeriana var. granulata
AGGTTGGAAATAGATACAAATAAAATCATTTTTATGACGGTTGTCATCTTCTATAAAGTAAGGCAGACATGTACGTATTTGTAGTTACTTATCTCCGTCCTAAAAATACTTTACTTTTCTACACGAATCTGGATAATCAATGTAGTAATATGGCATTGTCGGCGAAAATGGGACTGGGTCCCCAGCCCCCGCGAGTACAGCGAGGGTCTCGGCCCGCGACCAAATACTCCGGAGTGTACATTCTGCCGCTCCCGCTAAAGTACCCTGCGGGCCCCGAGCACTGCCGGGCCCGGAGTGCGCTTCCCCGGTCCCGGGCGCCGGTGCCCCAGACCTGGTGCCGATTGCCGACTGCTCCCCGAGCCGCATGCCCGGCCCCGAGGCTGACTGCGGCTGCCCGGGGTGCCGGATCGCCCCAATCTCGGTGCCCGATCGCCCAACCCGGCTGCGATTCCGCCTCAAGCCCTGGGACGAATTGACTCGAAGAAAACTCAGCGACCCAACTGCCAACTACTCGCAAGTAATGGCGAGGCGACGGGGCGCCGTCGCCCCTGTCACCATCTCTGCCACGCGTGGGCCTCTCATGATGGCCCCCGTGGACACCACGTCCGTGCGGTCCTCCGTGGACACACGTCCGTGCAATCAGACCACCTTTTGACCAAGAAAGTTCCAATTCCCCACACGCAGATGCGGAGCCATACGCTTGTCAATTCTCCGTAACTCGCCCGACAAACCACAGGCGTGACACCAGACCACCGCCCGCCAGCAGCCGACAGGCGAACCAGAACTCCTCCAGGCGTGGACCGCGGCAGGCGGCCGCGATGTGCGTTGACCAAGGACAAATTCATACTACTCTCGGCACGTGTATTCGGTACTGTGGATCCGCCGTCGCCTATGTAAAGGAGAGGATCCATGCGCACATTTAGAAGGCTCTCTTCTCAGCTGGAGCTCCCGCCTTCAGACACTCAGACTTGAACTTTCGAGGACTGCTCACGATCAAACCTTGGAGTTCCCGGGCTGGCTTCCGAGCGACCCCGGGGCTCACTTGTAACCACTTTATCCACCACAAGAAGCAACAACACACAAGAAAGTAGGGTATACGCCTTCGTGCGGCCCGAACCGTATCTAAATCCTCCTGTCCTTTCCTGTGCGCCGACCACTCCTAATCCATCCATCGTTCCCTGATACCACTAACGCACTTCGCCTGAAATACTCCCCTGGCCGAAATCTCAAAGGGGGGGTCGCCTACTTCCCGCAGTCGAGGGTTTCATCCTCCGACAGGCATACTCTTAAACCATAGGACATAATGGTCATCTGAAAATACCACATACCTATAAGATAGGGTGAAGGTGAAACTAAATAGGCATAAATGACGACAGAGGAAGGAAAACATGCTTAGATGGAGAAGTTCTTCTATATCCGGACTCGGTTACAATAAGGATCGTCTCTGACCGATCTTATTTCGGCGATCTTTGAGTTTTACTTGAGAATGAGTCCAATCTATCGAGTAAAATGAACGCTTCAGATGAAAGTTAAATCGAATCATAAGCGTACAGATGCCAGAATCAAAAGTCAAGCCAAGAAAAGTCTTTTCTAAGTCACCGACCAGTGCATCTTATTAACCATAGTTGGTAGCTATGTACATACATATACATCCTTATATTTGATGTCTATCATCATTCAATAGAGTATAACACTAACTAACACTTTATCATCCTAAAAGACTAAATTAGTTCAAAATCTTTTGTCTCACTCATTTACGTTATCCGCATGCAAATAACTTGATATTAGAGGATTTCTATCTCTGAGTACTGTAGCCCGATTAGTTCAGTGGATAGGGGTCAAATGGTGGGTAGAACAGTCGCAAGTCAACTCAGCCTCGATGTGCGCATGCAAAACACCAACCGCAATAGTAATCATCTCCAGCTGACCATCTCACATGGAGTGATTCTCAAGCAGCAAAGCTGCAGAGGGACACACGTGTCTACCTGGCGCATATGCCCTCGACACCGATCTCAGCTTAAGGGGGCGTTAGTACCTGATTCCGCTTATATTGCTTCTACCTTGTTTTCGTTAGTATATTTTTCAAAATATAAAATGGTGTGTTTTTTAAAAAAATTTCTATATAAAAGTATCTCTAAAAAATTAAATAAATCTATTTTTAAATTTTTAATAGTTAATACTTAATTAATCATACACTAATAATATTTCTTGTTTTGCGTGTGGTTTATAAGTCAATACAATAAATCAATTCAAACATCCCCGTTTGGTAAAATGAAGAATATCACTAACATATAATTAATTAAGTATTAGCTATTACAAATGTTAAAAATAGATTTTTTTTGAGAAATTTCTACATAGAATTTTTTTTAAAAAATATCTCATTTAATATTTAAAGAAACATGTTTATAGAAAATGAGATAATAAGGCATCGTTTGGTAGAGCTCAATTCTCAGAGCTGGAGCTGGAGTTGTGAAATTACTCGAAGACTGTTCCACCTCACAGTTTAATTTTTTAGAGTAGGTCCAACCTACTCTACTTTATTTTTTAGTGAAACTAGATTGTTTGGTAGAGCTCCAGCTGTCGGCGAAACGGGACTGGGGCCTCACATACCCCAGGGACACGTGGATCTTCGGCCACGTCAGCTCCTCCTGGGCCCACATTCTGCACTGGTGATGGCCGGCTATGGCCGTTTTCCCGCCAAGTACCTGGGGCCCGAGCACTGCCCGGGCCCGGGTGCACCTTCCCTGGGCGCGTCGCGACGACCGCCCGCATCCGCCTCGGGCCCCGGTTCCCGGGGACATTCCCGGGAACCGCCCCCCCGGTCCCGGGACCCGCAGCCATAGGCTCGGTCCCAGGGCGCGTTCCCGGGGCACAATGCTAGGATATTCCCGGGCCCGGGTCTCACCACCCAGTCCCGGGAGCCACAGGCTCGGTCTCGGGGCGCGTTCCCGGGGAACATTGCTGGGATATTCCCGGGCCCAGGTCTCGACCCCCCTGGTTCCGGGACCCACAGCTTCAGCCTCGGGTCGCGTCCCCGGGGCACATTACGGGGACTTCCTAGGCCCGGGCCTTGCCCCCGGTCCCGGGACCCACCTCCTCGGCTCCGGGTCGCGTCCTCGGGGCACATTACCGGGTCTTCCCGGGCCCGCGGCCTCGCCCCCCGGTCCTGGGAACCACCTCCTCGGCCCCGGGTCGTGTCCCCGGGGCACATTGCTGGGTCTTCCCGGGCCTGGGCCTCGTCCCCTGGTCCCGGGAACCACCTCCTCGGCCTCGGGTCGCGTCAGCTCCTGTGATGAGCTCGGCGCCGTGTGCGCGCGGAGGGCTCGATGAGCTCTCTGCCCCGGGCATGAGCCTGACTCGAGCGGATCAGCTCTCCAACCACCCGCATTAATGACGAGGCGACGGGGCGCGGCGCGCCTGTCGCCCGCTCGGGCATGCGTGGGCTCTCATGATGACCCCCTGTGAGCCCGCTCCCTGTGCGGTCAAAGAACTTTTGACTGAGAGGGCTTCAGTTTTCCACACCGACAGCGATGGCGTGCGCTGTCACACCTCCACGACCAAGCCGCCCGCAGCAGCCGAGTGACGTGACGACAAGACGTCCCGAACCGACTCCGGCGTGGCTCTGCAAGCGGCCGCGTGCGACAATACATATCATACCTAGAAAAGCTATCTCTTGGCATGTATACTGGGCACCACTGTGGACTCCCCTTGACTAGAAAAGGAGGATCCATGCCAGCAAGAAAGAGACTCCAGTTCCATCGGCTTCGGTATTAAGCTCAGCTTCTAGAGAGACCTAGTTCCCAAGCCAGGGCTAGCTCCTGAGCACCCCTGAAGAACACGTTGTAAGAACAAACCACATTCATCTCCCACATAGCAGGAGTAGAGTATTATGCCTCCGCGCGGCCCGAATCTGTCTACTTCTTCTGTCTCCCTTACGTGCCATCGTCCCAACGCCGCAGTCGTCCTGTGAACAACTCCCCTGGCCGAACCTCAAAGGGGGGTCCCCAGACTCCTCGCGGTTAGAGTTCCCTCCTCCGACAGCTGGCGCGCCAGGTAGGGGGAGTTTCACTTCTAGGTGGCACACCGACATCCCCAACACCTACACGCTTCATGGCAGGAGGTCATCGTCCACGGGACTCCGACGAGGAATCCGGCGGCTTCACCCCGCTAGGCGACGTTAGCCCGGTGGCTAGCCCGCCACGCTCCCCCTCCCCGTCTTCCTGGGGGCGCCCGGCGCGTGCCCGGCGGGCCGAGCTCACCCCTCGGCGACCTGGTTGTGCAGCCTCGGCCCCTTCCCTTGCGAAGGGAGCCGGCAAGTGCCCCGCTGGGTCCGCCGCGGCCTCATCCATGAGGCGCGAGCGGACGCGCCGCTCCACAGCGCGCCGCCATCTCGACTTCCAGTCCGCGTCGCCGCAGGGAGCCCTCCTGCGCCACCCCCCGGCTTTTACCGGGGGCGGAGGCCGGGAGCGGCGGTGGCTCAATGAAGTTGCCGACCTGGTAGGCGCGGCCCATCGCTGGGTCGCCGCCGACAGCAGTGCAAGGGCCGGGAGCGCCGACCGCGCGACATCTAGTGCGGGCCGGCCCCCCGCCCCGAAGCAGAACCAAGCCCAGAGCGCGGTGCCTCGCGCCAAGCCTCCGGCCAAGAATGGCCATGGCGACCTCCGTGACCGGCTAAACCGGATGCGGTCCCATGAGGACGCCTGGGTCACGTTGGAGCGACAGCGCAAACGACGCGCGGACGCCGCCAGGCGTCCCGAGGTCCAGGCCTCCAGCTCTAACCCCCCAGCGGGAAACCGTCGTCCGTCGTCTAAGCCCGCTCAGTACGGCTTGGGCTGCCTGGCGCTCTCCCCAGGCCTCCGGCAGGTGCGCTGGCCGGCCAAGTTCCGGCCCAGCTTGCCAGAGAAGTATGATGGCTCCGTCGACCCCACAGAGTACCTGCAGATCTACACCACCGCCATCCAGGCAGCGGGCGGCGATGAGAAGGTGATGGCGAACTACTTCCCCGTCGTCCTCAAGGCCCAAGCTCGCTCCTGGATGATGAACCTCCCTGAGGGGTCGATCTCCTCGTGGGAAAACCTCTGCCACCAGTTCGTGGCGAACTTCCAGGGCACTTTCCCACGCCCTGGGACCGAGGTGGATCTCCACGCCCTACGCCAGGGCAGGGACGAGTCGCTGAGGCATTTTCTGCAACGCTTTAGCCAGGTCCGCAACACCATCCCCCACATTGCTCCCCACGCGGTTATCCATGCGTTTCGCTCGGGCGTGCGCGACAAGCGCATGCTCGAGAAGCTGGGCACCCGCGACGTCCAGACCGCGGCCGAGCTGTTCAGCCTCGCCGACCTCTGCGCCCGCAAAGAGGAGGCCCGAGCGTGGAACAAGCCGCGCCCTGAGGCCCCTGACCGGGACCCTGGAGAGGACGGCGAGCCCTCGCGTTCCGCATTACGGCGGAACAGGAGGAAGCACCAAAAGGACAAGGGGGCCGCCGAGAACTACGCTTTGGCTGCTACAGGCGGCCCCCGGGGCGACACTGCCTGTGGCGACAATAATGGCGGCAAGCGGCAAAATCCCGCACGTGCGCCGCTGCCACCGGCAGCGGCCCGAAAGTGGTGCACCGTCCACGAGACGGACCGGCACGACCTCACGGAGTGCCGTGCCATCCAGAACTTGGCCGAGCGTGTCAAGAAGTTCCAGCAGGAGCGGCAGTAGGCCGAGCCCGCTCCCGATCCGGAGCAACCTCTCGAGTTCCAAGAACCCAAGAACGTCCTCGCCACCCTCGATGGCGGGGCGCACGCCTACTCCTCGCCGTAGCTTCAAGGCCATGCAGCGTGAGCTGCTGGCCGTGACCCCGGGCCCAGCGGTGGCTCGAAGGCTGAAGTGGTCGGACACCCCGATCACCTTCGGCCCCAGCGATCATCCGGCCCGGGTACCTAGGGACGGGCAGCTCGCCCTGGCTGTCTCTCCCACTATATGCAACGTCAAGGTGGGCCGCGTTCTCGTCGACGGGGGGCGCCACCCTCAACATCCTCTCCCCCGGGGTTTTTGAGAAGATCAAGGCCCCGGGGACGAATCTTGCGCCCTCGTTGCCCATCATTGGGATTACGAAGGGCCTCACTTGGCCCCTCGGCCAGGTCTCGTTGCCCGTCACCTTCGGTGACCGTGGCAACTTCCGCACCGAGCGTATCGTCTTCGACGTCGCCGAGTGCAACCTCCCGTACAACGCGGTTCTCGGGCGCCCCGCATTGGTGAAGTTCATGGCAGTTACGCACTATGTGTACCTAACCATGAAGCTCCCGGGCCCCTCGGGCCCGATCACAGTCCTCGGGGACGTGAAGGCCGCCCTCTCGTGCGCCGAGAAGCACGCGGCCGACATCGCCCTAGCAGCTCCCGACACGGCAGGCGGCGCGGGGCCCTCGCTGTCCCGTGTCCCCAAGCCGCGCATCGTCGCCAGCGATGCAGATATTGTCAAGGAGGTCGTCCTCGGTGATGACCCGTCCTGAACCGTCAAGATTGGCGGTTCGCTGGACGACAAATAGGGAAGCGCGCTCATCTCCTTCCTTCAGGCAAACTCCGATGTTTTCGCCTGGCAACCGTCGGACATGCCCGGGGTCCCCAAGGGGGTGATTGAGCATCGCTTGGCGGTCCGCGCGGGCTCACGCCCGGTGCGGTAGAAGGTGCGACGGCAGGCCCCGGAGCGCCAGACCTTCATCCGCGAGGAGATCGACAAGCTTCTCACTGCTAGCTTCATCCGCGAGGTCGTCCACCCAGAGTGGCTGGCCAACCCAGTCGTCGTCCCCAAGTCCAACGGAAAGCTGCGCATATGCATAGACTACATCGACCTCAATAACGCTTGCCCCAAAGACCCATTCCCTCTGCCCCGCATAGACCAGATAGTCAACTCCACAGCGGGGTGCGACCTTTTGTGTTTTCTTGATGCTTATGCAGGATATCATCAGATCCGCATGGCGGAGGAGGATGAGGAAAAAACTTCTTTCATTACCCCCCAGGGGGCTTATTGTTACGTTTGCATGCCTTTTGAGTTGAAAAATGCTTGTTCTACATTTCAGCGCGCTGTCTGTGTGACATTTAAATCGCAGCTAGGTTGCAACATGGAGGCCTACGTCGACGATTTGGTGCTGAAGTCGCGCAATCGCGCCACTTTGCTCCACGACTTGGCCGAGACGTTCAGCAACCTTCGACTCACTAGAGTGAAGCTGAACCCGGACAAGTGCGTCTTCGGGGTCCCGGCCGGCAAGCTCCTCGGGTTCCTCGTGTCCAGCCGTGGCATTGAGGTGAACCCAGAAAAGGTAGCGGCCATCGACCGCATGCGCCCCCCGACGTGACTCCGGGAGGCCCAAAAGCTGACCGGGTGTGTGGACGCACTAGGCCGCTTCATCTCCAGGCTAGGGGAGCGAGCCTTCCCCCTCTTTAAGCATCTCAAGAAGACTGGGCAGTTCACTTGGACGGATGAGGCCGATCAAGCCCTTGACGAGCTCAAGAGGTACCTGACAACGCCCCCTGTCCTCGTGGCACCGGTTCAAAATGAGCCCTTGTTGCTCTACATAGCGGCAACCCCGCAGGTGGTGAGCGCGGCGCTCGTTGTTGAGCGCCCCTTGCCCGGCAAGCGCGCGGCCCGGGATCCGCCTCCCGGGCCCGACTCTGGGAAGCCCGAACCCGGACTGCCTCGCCAAGGCGAGTGCGAGTCGGGGGACGCGGCGCCCGGAACAATCTTAACATTTTCACAACCAGACGGGGCGCGATTACCCGGACAGCATCGCCTTGGCGAGAGCGGGTCCGGAGAAGTTGTCCCGATTCATCCCATATCCCAGCCCGGGCCCCCGGGTCTCGGGCACATACCAACCACATTCTAGCCGGGGCCCCCGGGCCCTGGGTCCATATCTGTTCCCACAGACGAGAGCTCGCTCCCTCCCGGGGGAGCTGAGCCCGAGCCCCCGGCCCCTGTCAGGCCGGGATCGGAGAGCACGCAACAGAAGCCGGTGTACTTCGTCAGCGAGGTACTCCGCGACGCCAAATCGCGCTATCCCCAAGCACAAAAGATGCTCTATGCGGTTCTTGTCGCCTCTAGGAAGCTTCGCCATTACTTCCAGGCGCACAAGGTATCCGTGGTCACGTCCTTCCCCCTCGGGCAGATATTGCATAACCGGGAGGGGACAGGCCGTGTCGCCAAGTGGGTGGTCAAGCTCGCCGAGTTCGACCTCCATTTTCAGGCACGCCACGCCATCAAAAGCCAAGTCCTGGCGGATTTTCTAGCAGAGTGGATGCCGATGCCCGAGCCGGATCCGGTGCTGGACGTTGGATCCCCGGTACCCGAGCTAGCCCCCGATCTGCGCCTCTACTGGACGATGAACTTCTATGGCTCCTGCGCCAGATGGGCTTCCCGCCCCAGCGCCGGGGCCGGGGCCGTCCTCGTGTCACCTACCGGGGATGAGTTCCGTTTTGTTGTCCACCTCAACTTTGGAGCCACCAACAACATGGCCGAATACGAGGGCCTTCTCGCCGGCCTCCGGGCCGCGATCGCCCTCGGGGTGCGACGGTTGTGGGTGCAAGGCGACTCCGAGCTCGTCATCAACCAGGTGTCCAAGGAGTACCAAGCCTTGGACCCCCAATTGGCCGCGTATGTGGACGAAGTGCGGCGGCTTGAGCACCGTTTCGACGACCTCAGGCTTCGCCACGTCCCTCGCAGTCGCAATCTCGCCGCCGACGAGCTCTCAAGGCTGGCGTCCTCGCGGGCGCCAGTTCTCCCGGGGGTTTTTCAGGAAGCCCTCGAGGCCCCCTCGGCAACCTTACCCGGGATCCAGGGGACCACCCCCGAGCCTGGGTCCGAGCCAAATATGCACGCCCGGCCCCAGGATTTGGTCCTTGCGGCCGGGCCCAGCACGCCTTCCTGGATGGACGAAATCCGGGCATATCTTCTTCGAGCGTATCTCCCCGAAGACGATGCGGAAGCGGAAAGGGTGGCGCGTTTGTCTAAGCGCTACGTCATGGTAGATGGGGACCTCTACTGACGTGGCGCCAACAGCGTCCTGCTCAAGTGCATCCCGCGCGACTCCGGCGTCGAGATCCTTACCAATATCCATGAAGGGGAATGTGGCAGCCACGCTGCATTTCTATCCTTGGTCGGTAAGGCTTTCCGGCAAGGATTTTATTGGCCCACGGCTTTGCGGGATGCATTCGACCTCATCCAGCGCTGTCGTGCGTGCTAGTTCCATGCCAGGCAGAGCCACCAGCCTGCGCAGGCACTCCAGGTGATCCCCCTGTCCTGGCCCTTTGCGGTTTGGGGACTCGACATCCTCGGCCCTTTTCCCCGGGCAGTCGGGGGTTATCGACATCTGTATGTCGCCATTGACAAATTCACGAAGTGGCCGGAGGCGTTCCCCGTGATTGACATCGACAAGCATTCGGCGCTCAAGTTCATCCGGCGAATCACCAGCCACTTCAGGATCCCCAACCGCATCATCACCGACAACGGCGCAGTTCACGAGCGAGCTCTTCGGCGAGTACTACTCCGACGTCGGCATCAGGCTCTGCTTCGCCTCCCCTGCCCACCCTGCTAGCAACGGGCAGGCTGAGCGCGCGAATGCCGAGATCCTGCGGGGCCTCAAGACAAGGTCCTACAACGACCTCAAAAAGCATGGCGTCAAGTGGATCGACGAGCTCCCGGCGGTCCTCTGGGCGAATCGCACCACACCAAGCCGGGCGACCGGGGAGACCCCATTCTTCCTAGTGTACAGGGCCGAAGCCGTTCTACCATCAGAGCTCACCTTCGGCTCTCCCCGGGTACAACGCTACAGCGATGGCCCCGACCACGACAACATGCAGCTCGACAACCTCGACTTCCTCGAGGAACGCAGGCAGCGCGCCTCGCTCCACGTCGCTCGTTACCAGCAGAGCCTCAAGCGCTATCATCAGCGTAAGGTTTG
The DNA here is from genome assembly GCA_003991445.1 of Oryza meyeriana var. granulata. NCBI lineage: Eukaryota > Viridiplantae > Streptophyta > Magnoliopsida > Poales > Poaceae > Oryza > Oryza meyeriana. The sequence goes on from RYFJ01004039.1 coordinate 9,939, forward strand.
GGCCCGATCACTCTAGGTCGGGGACCTAGTTCTCCGCCATGTCCTCACACGTGCCGGAAAGAATAAACTTTCCCCCTGTGGGAAGGCCCCTTCCTGGTGATCGGTGTCTCCCGACCGAGCTCGGTAAGACTGGGCCAGGAGGATGGGACCCCGCTTCCCAATCCCTGGAACATCGAGCACCTTCGCAAATTTTATCCATAAACACATCCTGTAAGTTGCGGGGAGCTCGGGCCAGCGCCGGATTTCTCCAAATCTCAGCGCTGGCCGGGGGCCCCCATGTGCATCCGCTTCCATAAACAGCTTTTTAAATATCCTTTCCGGTCTCGTGCCCTTCGTCCTTTTATGTGTGTTGCGTTCGTGGCGGTCTCCTCCTAGGGGCATAATCAGGCCGTGCCCGTGCGGTGGCAGGGTTTTGCGCATAATTATTGGTTCCCTACCAGCGAGCTACCGTATCCCCTCCTGCTAAACCCCGGACATTGTCCAAGCCCCGGGGCCGTAGGTGCACCCCTCTGCGCGGCGCCCCGGGCCCCCGCAGGCTTGCGGTGTCCTGCCTGGTTGGCTTCGGGCTCAGTTTTTTCCGCTACTAGGGGGCAAAATACTTATGCACAATCCTCTCCTCCGCACAGTCGCGACCGCGAAGAGGCCCTTGGGAGGTGGTAGACGCCACGATTCATAGCATGGAATGGACAAAGGAACGAGCCAGGTACTCTCACGGTTCATCGTGTGCAGATTAGACCCATCCTTGGCCTGCGCCGGTTTTCTTTCCAAACCTGGACACGGGCCGGGGGCCCATCCCAGATTCATTTCCAGTGCAATTCCTGGCCCAGGGGCTCACAGCGCTCCTGGCCCCGGATTTGTGCTCACGGAGCCACACCATCCTTTTCAACATCCAGATACGTAATCTTATCCGACTTTAAACATTGCTCAAATTTCTATTCCTTCCCCGTTTGTATGGCCACGTGTTTCGCTCTCCTCGGCCCCGGGGGCAAAGTGGAATTTGCCGGAGCCAGGCGCGAGGGCCGCCGGGTTAGCGCTGCCCCGGTTGCCGAGGCCTGATGGTTGGGTCGTGGACCGCGCCCCGGGCACTATCGATGCCCCAGGGTCTCGGGCAGAACCCCCTGTCGGGCTAGCCTAGATTCCTGGGGAGGGTAGCGGTGCTCGGCCTGGCTAGCTCCTCCCCGACCACCGCCGAAGCGCCGGGTGCTTCGCTGTCTGGCGACCCCCGTGCACGGTCAAGGTCGGTTCCCGAGGGGCTCCCGGCGAGCCAAAGGGCACGAGCGTAGCACGACGGCCATACCTAACCCACGCGGGGCATCTTTTCGTATTTTCTCTTTGTCTAGCAGTCTTTCCCCGCGGCCTCGGTGCGCTCCCGGGGCCAGTAGCGCTCGGGGGCATGGAGGGCCCCCGGGCCCGAAAGACTCATGCTCAGTTGCTCGCGGTCATCGGGGACCGAGTTCCCGGGGCGGGCGACTACCAAGCTCGCTGCCCTCGGGAGCCGAGCTCCCGGGGCGGCAGGGGCCGGAAGACGGACTTAACCGTCCCGGGGACCGAGTTCCTGGGGCGGGCAACTATCACGCTCGCTGCCCTCGGGAGCCGAGCTCTCGAGGCAGCAGGGGCTGGAAGACGGACTTAACCGTCCCAGGGACCGAGTTCCCGGGGCGGGCAACCTTCACGCTCGCTGCCCTCTAGGACCGAGCTCCCGGGCCAGGCAGCTGCCCCAGGACCCGGAAAGGGGACTTAGGCGCTACGGCCGTTTGCGGCTGCTGGCGCTCGGAGTCGGATGGCGCCTAGTACTCGGCGTCCCCGGGCCCAGGAGGTCAAAAAAACAAAAAAAAACAACAACAGCAGCAGCAGCAGACAGACACAATAAGCAAAGGTACGAAAATGTAAACATCATTACATACATATACAAATGTTTTTTCCTTGTACAAGATAGGCAAAATCGGAGCGCAAGCACGAGCGGAGGCCGGGAGATGTTGCCGTCCCGGGGGGGGAGGGGGGGGCTCACTCGTCTTCCTCGGGCCGGACCCCAGGCGGTGTTCAACAGTGACTGCCGTCTTCCTCGGACTCCTCGTCGGTCATCGGCCCCACGAGGCGCTCGCCGCGGACGAAGAACCCTGCCACCGTTGCAGCGGTCTCGGCCACGACTTTCCGTGCCTCCTCGCGAACCAACACGGCTTCCTCACGCGCGGTGATCTCATGCTCCCGGGCCGTGAGCCCGGCCTCTTGGGCCCGGACGCATTCCTCTCGGGAGGATATTTCCTTTTCCCGCGCCTCCATCTCTGACCGGGCGCGGGAGGCCTCGTCGGCGGCAGATTTGGCGGCGCCCTCCAATTGGACGATGCGCCCCTTTGCCGCCTCAATCTCCAGCCGGCGGGTCGCCACGAAGATCTCGGTGGTGACCGTACAGGCGGTGAGCTGCTGCATCACCATTGCGATCGCTGCCCGCCAGCTCTCGTGATCCGCCCGGACCCGGGCGGCCTACCGATGCTCCTGTTCACCGGGTAGCAAAAAAGTACCAGGGCCTGCTCCCCCCTAGCGGGAGACGGCTGGGCCCTGGCATCCCCCTCTTCTGCGACTGAAGGGATATCAGTTGGTACGGCGACGCAATCATGGCCGTCGGTTGCCCCCTCTTGTCTTCTGTCAAACCAGGTGGGCCCCGCGTCTCCTCGTTTCCCCAAGACATGGCCCTGTTCCTGCCCGGAGTGGGTTCCAGCTGAGCAATAGGGCCAGGGGCCACTGTCGGCGAAACGGGACTGGGGGCCCCACATACCCTAGGGACGCGTGGATCTTCGGCCACGTCAGCTCCTCCGAGGCCCACATTCTGCACCGGTGACGGCCGGCTATGGCCATTTTCCCGCCAAGTACCTGGGGCCCGAGCACTGCCCAGGCCCGGGTGCACCTTCCCCGGGCGCGTTGCGACGACCGCCCGTATCCGCCTCGGGCCCCGGTTCCTGGGGACATTCCCGGGAACCGCCCCCCGGTCCCGGGAGCCACAGGCTCGGTCCCGGGGCGCGTTCCCGGGGCACATTGCTGGGATATTCCCAGGCCCGGGTCTCGACCCCCTGGTCCCGAGACCCACAGCTTCAGCCCCGGGTCGCGTCCCCGGGGCACATTACGGGAACTTCCCGGGCCCGGGCCTCGCCCCCGGTCCCGGGACCCACCTCCTCGGCCTCGGGTCGCGTCCCTGGGGCACATTACCGGGTTTTCCCGGGCCCGGGCCTCGCCCCCCGGTCCCGGGAACCACCTCCTCGGCCCCGGGTCGCGTCCCTGTGAGGAGCTCGGCGCCGTGTGCGCGCGGAGGGCTCGATGAGCTCTCTGTCCCGGGTACGAGCTTGACTCGAGCGGATCAGCTCTCCAACCACCCGCATTAATGACGAGGCGACGGGGCGCGGCGCGCCTGTTGCCCGCTCGGGCATGCGTGGGCTCTCATGATGACCCTCTGTGAGCCCACTCCCTACGCGGTTAGAGAATTTTTGACTGAGAGGGCTTCAGTTTTCCACACTGGCAGCGATGGCGTGCGCTGTCACACCTCCACGACCAAGCCGCCCGCAGCAGCCGAGCGACGTGACGACAAGACGTCCCGAACCGACTCCGGCGTGGCTCTGCAGGCGGCCGCGTGCGATAAGACATATCATACCTAGAAAAGCTATCTCTTGGCATGTATACTGGGCACCACTGTGGACTCCCCTTGACTAGAAAAGGAGGATCCATGCCAGCAAGAAAGGGACTCCGGTTCCATCGGTTTCGGCATTAAGCTTAGCTTCTAGAGAGACCTAGTTCCCAAGCCAGAGCTAGCTCCTGAGCACCCCTGAAGAACACCTTGTAAGAACAAACCACATTCATCTCCCACATAGCAGATACACACTGGAGTAGGATATTACGTCTCCGCGCGGCCCGAACCTGTCTATTTCTTCTGTCTCCCTTACGTGCCATCGTTCCGACACCGCAGTCGTCCTATGAACAACTCCCCTGGCCGAACCTTAAAGGGGGTCCCCAGACTCCCTGCGGTTGGAGTTCCCTCCTCCGACACCAGTTTCACTAAATCAGAATCTGAGAGCTGAAGCTTTATTAAACGGGGCTTAAGGTTAAGCCCTTATGCTCATAAGAACTGCCCTAAGCTAGCTGATGGAGTATGTCCTTGCACTGTTACACAGGGCAGCCTACCGTGCTGAGCAGGGGCCAGGGAAGAAGCAGAAGAATCTTGCTGAGTTGAGCTGTATCTTTCGTCGCCTCCCTACACCCAAAAGAAAATTAAAACCCCTTTGAAACATGCACCACATTTATCTGTCCTGCTAAGCTTAGGACTTTAATAAAAGGCCACCCCCACTCCTAGCAGCACACTTTCCATCTACCCGCATGCACACAGTCCTCGGTCCTAGCCAGCCAGTCATCACACTCCAGTGAGTCCACACACACTACTAGAAGAGTAGGAGTCGATTAGTTAGGTTGGCCGGGCAGCCATGGGCAAGGACAAGCACCACCGCGACTGGATCCTCCGGCGGTGCTGCGGCTCCATCGCCGCCTGCATCCTGACGCTCGCCGTCCTCGTCGGCTTCATCGTGCTCGTCATCTACCTCGCGATACACCCCTCCAAGCCTTCTTTCTACCTCCAGGACGTGCAGCTCCGGAGCATCGACCTCTCCGACCCTGCAATCTCCCTCAACCTCCAGGTTGATTACCTTGTCGGATTGCGACTAAAAATTGTACTAGTTTGAGTTTGTTCTTGGCTGAAGAATTGTTTTGTTTAATTAGGTGACTATCGCATCGCGGAACCCGAACGACAGGGTGGGGATCTACTACAAGACGCTGCACGTGTTCACGACGTACCGGGACGAGCCGATCACGGTGCCGGTGGAGCTGCCGGCGATCTACCAGGGGCACAAGGACGTGTCGGTGTGGTCGCCGGTGATGTCGGGAGACTCGGTGCCGGTGGGGCAGTACGTGGCGGACGCCATGAAGCAGGACATCTCCGCGGGCTACGTGCTGCTGCACGTCAAGGTGGACGGCCGCGTCAAGTGGAAGGTCGGCAGCTGGGTCTCCGGCGGGTACCACCTCTTCGTCACGTGCCCCGCGCTGCTCGCCGCCAGCGGCGGCAACGTCGGCGGCGCCTTCGCCATGAGCGCCACGGCGGGCGGCGCAGGCAACGCGACCGTCTCGCTCAAGTTCGCGCAGGCGGCGGACTGCACCGTCGACGTGTGACGCGGACACCGTGCTGCCCAGTGAGCGTGTACGCTAGCTTGTCGCCGGAGAACGCACGCACGCACGGCAGCGCCATCATCGGAGCGACGACAGACGCAACGGTGCGCCGGCTTAAATCGCAGAAGTAACAATTTGTAACGGTGTAAGCTTATCGAGTCAGCGCGTCTTTTTTCCCTTCTGAATCTGTGCAGAATAAAGCCACTTTATATGTATACACCCTAGTATCATTTGTCATTGTCAAACAAACTCTATGCATCGAAGCTTACAAATACAGTCGATCAATCTCCCTTTTGAAGAATGAAAAATGTGAAAAGCAGAGTCCTTGATATATATAATTGCCTTGCCTTGTCTTCCATCCACACAAATGACACAAGCGTATACGAGTTCGCGTTTCAACTGAGGTGCCATTCAACTTTGTGCGTACCGTTGCGCCATGGCCCATAAATGCCCTCAATTTTGAGCAAGAATTTTCATGAGATGCAGTTACGTGGGGCCATTTCCTCACGCCGTACAGATGAGATGATCCAGCGAAAGCGAAGCAGGAAATGAAATGCGCTAGGCAGATGGAGAGTGACCCACCAACGCACCTAAGAGCGGGAGTTGGGAGTGGCATTCGGCAGCGCGTCACGTCGTCGTCGTCGTCTGTATGCACACTAGTAACAACATCAAAGGGCACAAGAGATGTACTGACCTGCAGCTCGGTCGATCGGAGCTGAAGCTGACCGTGCCGATCGAACGCCCGAACGCCCGACATCAATCATCGCTCGGCGACGACGACGTAGCTGAGGCCCGCCGGTTTTTATGAGCCGGAAAAATCCGGCCGCACCGACACCGGCCGCGGACGCGGAGCGCTCCTCGCGCGTGCGGCGACACCGCGGCTGAAACCGACGTGCGCGCAGCCGCGCAGCGGACAAAGCACTTTCGCTTCGTCGCGAGAGGTGAGACGTCGACGACCCGTGCGGGCCTCCAGTGTATAGGTGGGCCAAGAAACGGAGAAGTAAAAGGGAAGCTGATGGGCTGTAGTGCTTGCCCATTGGCCTTGTTGGTTGTGGCCCATGGATGCGGTGCTAGTACCCGCGCACAGCGGATCAAATACAGCCCGCTTCAGCGGCAGCCGCGGGAGTAGCTCCGACGATGTCGGTGGGCGCCATCCGAGGGAAGCGAATGGCAGAGGAGGCCGGGAAGCCGGGGCGGTAGAGAGAGGTGTGGGTGGCACCACCAGTCAAGGTAATCAATATTGAAATACTAGGTTGTATTTTTTTTTGATAGAATCATAGTATCAGGATTTTATCATAGGATTGAAATACTATCAAATTCTTTTTTTTCGATAGTATCATAGTATTGGAATTCCATCGTAGCATCGAGATACTATTAAATTTTAAACAGTACATATTTTATATGGTATTGGTAATAAGTTATACAAATTGAAGCCTATATGTAACGCCCCTCTTTCGTTAACTAATATAAGCCAACAGGAACGAAACGTCTTTACCTGTATTACTTGTCCCAATCCCAGAAATCCAGCTGGTATATACAGGACATTGGTGGATCACAGCAAACTATTTTATTTATTATAATAAGTTCTTTTACATAAGTTGCAGCCACGAACAAAACCCGGGCAAGCAACGTTACATTACAAAAGACTGCAGCAAAAGCAGATGCTAGGCCTAACACCTACGGGCACGGCTTGGAATCTAGATCGAAACCTTAGAAATCTTCATATTCAGCTTACTCCTGAAAGTATTCCTCCAGGATTGATCTTCTTTTCATAGGGTTCTGAGGGGAGGTTAAGCAAGAATGAGTACACGAGGTACTCAACAAGTCACGGAATTAATGTGGAATGCACGGCTTATCAAATATGGGTCTATGGATTTATTTCGTAAACAGTTTAAGTGTTGAAAAATATTTTTATAAAAATTTCTAAATGTTCTTTAAGTTGTCGGAAAGCGACTCACGTCTTAATCCATTCCGTGAGTTGCTTTGAAACAACCCACCACGATTTATCGGAAGAGACTCACGTCTCAACCCATTCTACAAGTCATTTCTCAACGACTTGTCACAAGTCCATTTCTGGAGCGTACTGTTCCAGACAACATCTCTTTTGGATGGATTAAAATCTTTCTTAACTAATTCTCTTTATTTCATACATCCAACTCTGATTATGGGGTCACACAACACCCCGAAACACACAGTCCCGTTTCAGACCACTCAGGTCATCCACCTGCCACTTAGACTAGTTCTGGTAATGTTTCCCAACCACAAAACATAATTTCCAAACATTTTATGGAAAACAAAGCTATCCTAAGAGAAAGTCACTTCACATCCGTCCGTGACCTGTGGGACAGCTGTTCGAACAGATTATATCCTTTTAAAGTTAACGTTTACCTATATGACGTAAGCTTACTCCGGACACTCAACGCGCATTAATCAGATGCGGCTAGTGCTCGGAGGTTTGTGACAAGGCCTTTCTAAAATATCCTTCGGATAGTCTGTTGTCAGATAAAGGGTCCCAGACCAAGTATCAAGCAAGTCCCAGACTCCCTGTACTTAGGATCCCGTGGGTGCATCTTATTTTGCCACTCTGGCGACTCCACGTTTATCGACAATAAACCCACCCTGGTTCCCCAAATTACTTGACCAGGGGTGTCCCATTCCACCTATGTGGTCGTATGAATAAATGGTCAGTGGAAATCCTCAAGGAAACGGTTCTTATAATTCATGTGAAGTCAGGCCACACAGACGATGACATCCCATGACCAATTTTTAAGAAAACCTTTATGTTTTCAAGCGATTCGACATTGAATGTTGATTTAAAAATCATTTTTTTAAAAAAATCCTATAGTTTTCCCTCACAATTTATTTAAGTTTTGGGGCGTCGTTGATACCTATACTCGGAAATACAAGTACCAGGACAACGACAAGGGTGACAAGGATGTAAGAGTCATTAATTGACAGGAAGGTTCAATATGCAGCAAATAGTCTAGGCCTTTCGGATCGACTTGCAATCCACAGCCAAAATTGTGTTCCTAAAAATGCACGGTTTGGCAAATAAAATATTTCATAAAATATAAGTTTAACATGATCAAGGTGTGACTTGCCTTGCTCCTGATATTGTGCTTTTTCGACTAAATCCTTGATCAACTGCTCCTTGGACTCGACTCCTATGCGTCGTAAAATAAAAATACACAAAAAGTCACAAGATCAGAACCTAACATAGTAAACTAATAGTGCTTTGTGTAGATCTCATTTTTTAGAAAAATTTTGAGAGTTGAATGGGCCCAAATGGAGTTACGGTTAAAAAGATATGATTTTTCAAAGTTTAGGGCATTTTTCTGTGAAACACAAATAAATAAAAGAAAAGAAAAGATTAAAAGATATTTTTGGGAAAAACATTTATTTTTGGAAATAGAGGCTGACAGGTGGCCCCACTTGTCAGTGGAAGGAGAGAAAGGTATGGGTGGGGCCCACATGTAGGTGGGCAAGGGCCCACATGCCATTGATTTAAATGAAAGGGGGTACAAATGTCAGTGACTATATTTTTTTGTAAATGGGATTAATTAGTGTTTTTATTTCAGTGGGGCCTAGGTGTCGGTGTCACATGGGGGCCGGGTCCACATGTCGGTCAGTGCGCGAGAGAGAGAGGGATAGGGGCCACTGGCAGTGAGAAAAAGAGAGAGTGAGAGAGAGAGGGTTGCCGAGGGAGGGGATCGACGGCTACGGCGCCCCGAGCGGCGTTGGCGATCGGCGGCGAGCTGGCGACGGCGGAGTGCCGCGGCCGAGAGCGGAGGGGAACGGGAGAGTAGGGAGCGGCTCGGATTTGGTTAGAAGGAATCGACGGCGGCGGGACACGGCGGCGCAGCTCCTGCTGAGGAGGGGCAATGGCGGAGCTCGCCGGCGACGGTCAAAACTGCGACGGCAGGGGCTCGGGTTGGGGTCAAAAGAAGCGGTGGATTGCGAATTAGGAGAAAAATGAAATAGATGGGGCATATACCTCGGCGATGTGGCGGGATTTTTGGAGGGGAGCAACTGTGGCATGTGGACGGCGGCGACCCGTTTTGGGCGTTTTGCCGAGGATGCGAATCGGCGGGACGGCGAGGACCAGGGAAGGATCGCGTGGCTCTGGGGAGCTTGGTGGCGGGTTGGTTAGGGGATTGGGCCGGAGGTGGCTGGGCTGCAGGAACAGAGACGGCGGGCTAGGGCAGAGCTCGGTGGCGCGGCGGGGAAGACGTTGAAGGCGATGGGTCTGAGTGCGGCCGCGGCGAGGAGCTCCGAGGCTATAGCTCACCGCTAGCCGACGGCGGACTATGGCGGTGGTGCGGCTCTCGGCGCCGCCGCGCTGATCGAGCGAGGCAGAGAGGAAGAGGAGAGAGAGGCGCGGCGGCGGCATGATGATGCCGCCGGAGAGGGAGGAGAAGGGAGGCGAGCACGCACGGTGATGGGACGGGTAGTGACGGGTTGTGCGCTTCGGTTGGCCTGCAACGGGACAGGGATGGCTGGGCTGTGGAGCGCACGGCGCGAGGCGGAGGTGGGGCTCCCTGGGGCGGCAAAGAGTTGAGATGACGGTGATGAAGGCGGCGCGGCAGAGAGGCGGTCGGGGCGAAGAGCCGTGGTCGCGCATGGCTCAGGGCGAGGCGTGGCCACGCGTCCTCGGGGCCAAACAGGTGGCGGGCATGGCGCGAGGAGGAAGACGACCTTGTGTGCCCCGTACGTCTGACAAGGCGGGCCCGAGGGTCGGTGCGCGGGGCTGGGATGCGGACGCGTGTGAACGCGGGCGATTGGATGCGGCGGGGAGATCGAACGGTGCGCGCGAGCGGCGGGGCACGTGTCGGCGATCAGGTCGGGAGGGGCGAGCGCGCGGCGCGGCAGGAGAGATCGACGGCGCGCGCGGGCGGAAAGGGCCACGTGGCGCCTGATCGGGGCCGCGTCGGTTGGAGGAGGTTGAGCAGGCCGTGGCGCCGCGGTTGGGCTAGGCCGACGGGGAGGGAAACGAGAGAGAGCTGCGGGCCGAAATGAATAGGGGGCTTTTGCATTTACTCAGGGTTTTTGGAGAGGATTTTGGAATGATTTAAATTCAAATTTTGAACTATTTTAGATTTTGGGGCTCATGATTTTTAGGTAGGGGAAATTAGGGAGGGCTCTAGGGTTTTGAAACTTGGAAAATTTTTGAGATCCATGCATGGCACCACATCCAAAATTCGAGAAAATCCAAACTTCACAAATAGTTTTATTAAATTAATTTTTCTAGCGTTCCTAAAAATACGGGTGTTACACTATAATATTGATTTTGATAAATTTAATTGATATTTTATAAATTTGAGTGAACTTATTTATATTATTTTCAATCCACCTTATTTTAAATAATATTTTTTTGATAACAGGGGGTCGTAGGATTGGGATACTATATTTTATTTGATAGGTTCCTATGAAAATAAATAGTAAGATCAAGATACTATTAAAATTAAAATATTAGATGAGACCAATATTGTATTGACTTGATAGGACTGTATCTATCATGATTCTGACAACCGTGCCACCAGCCACCTACTCAGACGACGCCGGTTTACGCAGGCCGCAGGGCGGCTCGAACTGATGAAGATGAGAAGATCTACACGGTAAAACCGGCGAGAAATTTGCACGAAAATTTGAGGAAATACAAAACCAACCAGACCCATATACACTAGCTAGTTAGGCAAACTCACCCTACCTTGAAGTCCCGTGAGAATTATGCAAGACCCTGCTCTTCCGCCGGTATCCAGGCTTCCCTCGGGATTGCCAAACAATATATTTCTACTGGGTCATACACATAAAGCTCAGACGTATAGCATGCTATCATGCTCTTCTGTTCTTACACCGTGACACAAAGCTGCATCTACTCTGCTAGCTTAGCTCTTACTATATCTCTCTCTAGCTTACCTCCTTTTTTTGACCGGTCCACATTCTAACTTCCATGCAAAAACAACTAGATAAAATGATTTGTTTCTTTTTTTTCATGTTTCTCCAAACGAAAGGCGTCCCAAAAGAAGGGATAAAAAGATAAAAAAGAGAGTTAAAAGAGAGCAAGTGTCATCATATACGTGGGTTGATCCAGACCTTTTTTTTTCCTGCCATGTAGTTAGGCATATGCCTCCGATAGTAGAACATGCTGCACCTTGTAAAAGAGTTCAAAGGCTCAAAGCTCTCTCCGTATCCTTGGATCCCTCAACTAGTACTTGAGCTAGTAGATATGTAGCTCAAACTACCGTAAACATCTTTTTGTGTATACATATATAGGTTTGCAATGCATACACCCATGTAGCTAGCTAGTAGTAGCTCAGCGCGAGTAAGCTTTAATTTGAAGGATCCAAGAACTGCATGTACACAGTGTACTCCCGTCGAAAATCACAGAACTGATGAATTACGTACAAAAGCATCAATGCCATTTCTTCTCAAAAGTCTTGGATGTCATATGCATCTGTCCTTCCGTATCTCCCAAGTGACAATATATTATTGATCCCACTGGCCACAGCTAGCCCTTATGGGTACTTTAGCCGTTTGGGCCACTGCACCATATCACTCATGCCTCTTTGTGAGGGGCCAATTAGCATTCTCATGCCTCTTTGTGAGGGGCCAATTAGCATTCACATTGAATTTACATGGTAAAGCTACACATACTTCTTCCAGTAAAAAAAACAATGTTTGTTTTGGACTTTCCAAAGCAAGTTTTCATAGGCCTTTAATCGCAAGTGACGGCACTATCCATCTGCGAAGATGGATTTTGGCCTACGAAAACGCTTTTCGTAAATATGAGTGCAAGTTGGATACTTACATCTGAAATATTCTATTACAAAACCCAACAAATAATGGACATGGTTGAAATTGTCTATGTGTCACCCAGCTGAAAAAATTATGTGATTTCAGTCGAAATCCTGGCCATACGATATAATATGTGTCATATAATGCCTTTCCTCCCATGCGCGACACGCGCGTGACAAGCGCCTCTGCCTAACTTGTTGACTCAAATCTGGGCTTCATGCCCATTTTGTTCTGTTTTGTCACTTAAAAAAGCCCAACAAACCACACGGGCTTACTATACGCCCATCACCAGCAAGACAAGCATATTATATGCATTTGATTCATATGTTTTGTTATGTTTTATCACTTAAAAATACTCCTTGAAATTATGCTCGCTAATTTCATCAATGTAGCTTATTCTCATAAATAAGCTCCTTCACATTCTTTAGATTCGGGAAGTTATATTAAGACAACAATAATCAAAATTTCAACATGCAAATCCATATGTTTTTCTACATAAGATTTGCAATGGTGAAGCATGTTTGAGTTCAGTTACCATAAGTAACAAATGGTTCACGAGAAGCCCCATTGGCCTTCAGGAACACACCAGTCATGACCTAAGCCTCAGCTTATGCAAAAATTTTCCTTGTGTGTGGATGCAAGTCTATAGTGTTGCAGATTACACAAACAAGAAAATGTTAAAATTGTGAAACGCAATCACCAACAATAGAAACAAACTTGCAAAACCAAACGTGAATTTAGATAGACTTGCAACTCACTTACCTTTATGATATCAATGACCTTAGTCCATCTACACAAAAGTTCACCACATTAGCATCGAAAATCATCAAATAGAAACAAATCCACACTATCTGGTTCAAATAGGGACGGTTAGATAACACAAATTGTTGGGTTACTAGACTGAATTGAATGTTGCATGCTAAATGCGCAGAGCTGTGTACTACTAGACTAAATTTGAACATATTAGTCAAGAAGTCATCTTAACTAAGTGTTATTAGTGAACTTAATGAACTAACTACTATGAGCTGACAAAAATTTAGGCCTAGCAACAAATGAAAAATGCAAAGCTCTTCGAAAGCAGATGATCAAGTCAAATTGTAAACCACAACTCTTAGAAACGCCTCTAACAAGTACCTACTTATTGGTTGAAGTGTACTACTGCTCCTTGTATCACAAACTCTTAAAGTCCCAAAACTTCCAAGCTCCAATGGAAATAACTGGAATAGTTGAAGTACATGACTAAACTGAGAACTTGAGCTCTTGCATGTTCGAGACCAAAAAAAACTAAGAACTTAAAGTACCTAACCCAAATAACTGCTAGCTGAAATTTTCACCCTGATAAAACGATGTCTTATTAGTATCTGACAAAAATAACAAAACTAGATATTAGTATATAGCAAAATTATCACCCTATTCAAAACTAAGTATTGTTACTAGCTGACAAAACTAACAAAACTAGGTAAGTAGTGATAGTAGCTGACAAAACTACTCATTTTTCAGGGTAATGCTAGTACATGACAAAACTAGATTATTGAAATTTGCTAACAAAACTACTAATTTTCAGTGAGAACGGAATAATTTCTCTGATATTGAAATTTACTAACAAAACTACTAATTTTCAGTGAGAACAGAATAATTTCTCTGATAGATTAATTAACAAAACAGAACAACAAGGCATGAACAGAACTATTAGCTAACAAAAGTAGATTGTGTTAGCTGAACACTACCACTGCTGAGTGGCCCCTACTCCCTAGCATATGGTGAGCAGTTGAGCACCCCCTGCCTCTGCCTTTGCCTGAAGAAAAGCAAAGAGTGCTTGCTAGCTAGCTAGTCTCCTCTCATGTCCTCCTCAACCAGAAAAAACTAGGTACTAGGAACTCTCAGGATCACATATATATGTAATAACAAAACAAAATGCACTTAACTAGTACCAGACTAGTTGCTCTTATAGTGTTAATAGCACGTTAAAAAAACTAGCTACTAAGACACAGGGTTACTAAGCTCCTTTTGAAAAAAACACATACTGGATTACAAAACTTTAAAATTTCTAAAGATTTATGTAGGTTTGCCACGTTCTCTGAACAAATAGCATTAATCCCTAAATATAATCCAAGAAACAAATCAGAGATAAATACAAATCTAAACTATGAATCTATCTAGTTTCACATGCTGCATACTCCAATCCTTTGCGACAAATTAGAGGATACAAAAAAGCTTCAAATGGCTAAACCCTTCGATCTAACCTAAACCACTCAAATCAATAACACTAGCTAAACAAAACAACACAGATCCACTATCTTAGGATGTGGACTGACCATGGGAGAAGCCGTGGATGCCTCGTCGAGCGTCACAGATTTCTCCGTAGTTGTCTCACCGACTGCCGCCGAAGCCACCGTAGTTATCTCACCGACCATGTTGGGGTACACCATCGACACCCTTGCCGGCTGTTGCATCGTCTGCATGAGGGGACGATGTGCCGCTTGTAGCCTTGCTGGGCGTGACTACGTGAGTCCCCGGCCACAACCGACGAGATTCACCGGTGTCACCTTGTATGGTGGAAACTGGAAGGGGATCCATATAGTAATAGTTTGTATCAAGAGTCGAGAGCCAGTGATGGCATCCCACACCCGCTAAGGTCGGATCCGGTATGACAAAACGGGTTCTAACCCATACTTGGCTGCGGGCCTAATAAACAATAACACGTATCTTTAAACTGATCTGACGGCCATGAATCTAACTGATAACACAAAAAAATTTTAGCTGGTGATATATAGCAAAACCATTTATTTTTAGTCTAAATAATAAAATTTGCTCTATCGAATTTGTGCTTGAATCTAGTCTAAATAAGTTGAAACAATAAGGGTTTCAATTTTGACATCTGATTTATTACGTGGATATTTGAATCCAACCGAAACATATTAGTATTCGATCCGAATCCGCGTTTGGCGCCATACATCTGATTCATATTCGCATTCAACATGCATCCGATTTGTCTTTGAGTCCGGCTCAACTTATGTGGTATAGGATACGGTTTAGCAAATATCCTATTCGAATCCAGCCATTTAATTTACACCCCTAATTATGACATTTGTTATAATAAACTTAGTTGTATAAGTTTTATATATCCAATAACTATATAATTAACTCGTGTTGACTACATATAGATCCCTAACGACATTCTTTTGTAACTGGAGGTAGCACTTGATTAGCAACGTTTCATAAAATACGGACGGGCCATGCCGGCATTGCTAGTTTGGCCATAAAGACGAAGCTCTGCCCCCACGGTAGAAAATACCGACTCAGGTTTTGTTCCTACCCGTGGTACAGACCTCGTGTAATGTCTAAACCAAAGTGACAGGGCTATTGCTAGCAGCCTTGCAACATCGATGAGAAAAAAAAAGACTATTTTTCCTTTAAGTATATCATATCAAATTAAAAAATAACAAATAAATGGATTTATTTATGTGTCCACTATAATAATATGCAAATAAATTACATATAGTATAGTTAAATACCACTGTGTCTGTTCATACAAGAGCAATGCACACGACCTCATGAGAAGCCCGTGTACTTGGCCCAGCCAGCTTCCAGGGGGAATTTAACTATTTGCCACTCTTACAAAGTTTCACTCTCCAAATACCATTTTTAACATTTGTCCTTATATATTTACCACAAAGAGAGAATATTTCTTAACTTTTTAAAATACCACTTTTACCTACGTGACGTGCCAATGAGGCTTGATAACATGGACTTTACCCTTGAGTCATCTTCTTCCTCTAGATCCTCCTTTTCCCACACCAGCATTGCCACACACCCATCCATCTGGCTGGCGAACCTGAGGAGAGCCATCGCACTACATATCCCAATTAAATAATTTGTTTTGGCTTTATCTTCTCTTTGTGCTTTGCACAAAAATTAAAAGCAACTAATTTCTCTCCGTTGTTTGAACCATATTGTTCAATAACAAAAGATGCTCCAGTAGATAGAGCATCAAGGTCCTTGGACATATCACTCGCCGCCATCGCTGCCGACATGTGTGGGTGACTCCTTCATCCGTCGCCATTGCTCAAGACGCTGGCCTACGGGGTGGTTCCTTGACCCTGTAGCATTACCGCCGGTGTAGGAGAAAGAGGAGGATCAAGAGGAAGAAGATAACTCCGGGGTAAAAATATCAAAATGGTATTTCACGTCCTTGTTCATGCTGGCACGCCACGTAGGTGAAAGTGATAAAAAGTTAAGAAATCTTCTCTCTCTAATGACAAATATGTAGAAACAAATTTAAAAGTGACATTTAAATAGTGGCACTCTGTGAGAGTGACAGATAGTTAAATTCCCCGCTTCGAAGGCACCATTTTTCTCTTTTCCTTTTCTATATGCTATACGTAAGATAAAATAGGCATTTTCCCATGTATGTGCCATCAAGTTTAATAGTTTGCTTAGATGGCATGGCCACGTGACAGTTCTTGTGGGTCCAACGATCATATTGGGTCGTAGGACAAACTAATTGGAGTAGACGATTGGACAAAATGAAACATTGGGAGTAAATTGACCGCAAAGCAAAATTTGGAGGACAAGAAATTCATCATTATCTGTTAGCTATCCTAGTGAATTCAGCACATGTTTCAAAATACATGCATATGCATTATCCAAACCTTAGAACTAGTAGATAAAAATATATTTGACCATCACCACCACAAATATATAAAAGAGCTCCATCTTAACGAAGCTCATAATATGCCATTGTCCAACCGCACCAATGCCATGATCCTCTAGAACCAAAGTTAACAGACACTCGAAAATTTAACAAAACAAATGAAAGTCAGGTCTAATTAGACGTTGAACGAGCTAGCTACTCTAGCTGTTTATCGGAAGGCCCCTCTGATAAACACATGGATCCTTCATGTACACTACTGTTACAGCTCTTCCTGCCTTCTGAAGAGCAGCGCCCGGTCGACCGCCGTAAGCAGACAGACATCACCGGAATTGAGCTCATCTGCTTGATCAGTACTCTCCATGTCAAGGTTCAAATCGAAGCAAGAAGAGGAGGCGCCGGCTTCGATTTCTTTGTGATCATGACCACTTGTGTGCTCCTCCTTGGCTTCCTCTTTCTCCACCTTCATCTGCTTGCTGAGCGGCGAGCCAGCTCTAGACCTCGCCTCGAAGCTCTCGCAGCTCAGGATGATGATGGCGTCGCCCACGCCGACCTCGTCTCCGGTCTGGCTCCGCAGAACCCTCTGTCGATGGCCTCCTTTATGCCAACCTGCCAGCAATGGTCGGCCTGCTCGACCTCCTCGATGAGAATGACGCGGTGCGGGTTCTCCGAGACGGCGTCGTAGAGCCGCTCAAGGTAGGCCTCGCTCGCCGCCGACGTCGTCCTCGCCGCTTGCTACGGTGCTCCTCGTGGAGCACATGCCGACGCGAGAGCGCCGAGCTTGATGGAGTGGAAGTTCTTGCGTGACCCGAAGACGAGGTTGGCGAGCTCCCTCGCTACCCTCTCCTTGCCGTGGGCGTCGCCTCCGAGGAAGAAGAGCCACGTCTCCTCCTTCGCCTCCGTCGACCTCGACTTGTCCCGCCTCTTCGCGATCCCCGACCTGCACTGGAGGACGGCGCTCGCCACCTCAGGGACGATCTCTTTCTGCCACGGCACCTCCTTCTCCAGTGCGGCGCAGAGGAGCTTCAGGTTCTCGGCATTTAGCTCCTTGAACCTGGAACGGCACTCCACCTCGACCGAACCATTCGAGGCGCCGGAGTCGTGCGACTTGGCCTTGTCGTCGTCGTCCTCGCGCTTGGGCTTCCATGGGTGCTTGGCATCGAGGTCGGCAAGAAGCCACGAGTGGTGAGGCTGGTGCTGGTTATGACCATGCTCGTAGAGAGATGGAGGACGCCGGCGACACCGCGCGGAGAAATGCAGCTCATCCGCTGAGACGGCTTGCCGCAGATGGAGCCCCAGTCTTGCCAAGATCGTGAAATGTGTGGACTCCTAGCACAGCAATGATTGATTAATTAATTAAGATAAGAACTGACAAACACATATGGTAACATATGATGCGGATATGATTGAGCTAGTATTCGAGTGGCACCTGCTGGTCGCGGCAATGCTGAAGCCAGGAGGGGAGGTTCGACGACGACACGAGCGAGCGCGGCAACGACGCCTTGGTGGTGGCGGAGTAATCGCCGCAGCATCGGGAGATGAGGTGGCTGCTGCCCAAAAGCGGCCAGCAAGACGCCGGTCCGTTCCCATCGGTGTCAGGGCTCGCTTTCATGGACTGATTGACTGCGCCTAGAGCACTGCAGAAAGAACATCAAACGGAATGAGATTCCACTGTCACCTCACCGATCGACATGTCTACACAAAACCAGCCCCCTCTCTGCCAGCCGGCGTACCTCCGAAATTCGAAAATTCGAAATGCTGCTATTGTTCTCATGGATGTGCAAATAATGTGATTCCATATGGTTTCCATGAATGATATCAAATTGCAATCTATAGGAAGAGAGCAAGAAAGATGGGGAAAGAAATACGCAAGATCCAAACTGAAGAGAGAACGTGCAGCTAGGAGTTAGCTACATGGATTGACCTAAAAGGTTTTGCCCAGAAAGCACGCAAAAGATGCAAAAGCTTTCAGCTCTCATGGTAGGCAAGAAAAGCATCAGAACCACATCAATGGGATGAGGATGATGGTACAGCTGCTACTGCTTGTTCAGTAACGAATGGCCAGAAAGATCAGGCATTTCGTTTCTGCAGGGTGGTGCATGATTCGTTCACCTGATGTGACACGCTGCACCGTGAAACTTAACAGCTTTGGATCGGGACGGCCGGATTTACCTGTCGTCGAAGGCGCAGGTGAGGCTCAGCGCGAGGCTGCCGGCGGGGACGGCGAGCGTCTGGAGCCCCCACAGGCTCTCCAGCGACGGCTGCCCCGCCCTGCACTTCATGTACGTTGGTACGTCCGAAGCCGACGAGCCAGATGCCGCCGCAGCCGTCGCCGCGCCGCCACCGCACGCCAGGGCGCGCACCTCGGTGACCATGTGCTCGACGGAGCAGTAGTAGCCGCCGCCCCTCCTCACGCCGGCCGTCTGGGCGGCGTGGCCGGCCCAGAACTCGGCCGCCCACTTGAGGTCCTCGACGACGAGCAGCACCTGCCCTCGGCTCTTCACCAGGCACCGGAGCTCGGCGAGCCGCCCCTCCGCGTCCTCCCTGGGCATGTCCCGGAACGACGACACGCGGAGGCTGACGACCTGCGCGCCTCGCAGCGCGTCGTGCCTCTTCGCCTCGCCCCTCTTGACCTTGTCCACGGCCGCGCGTGCCGTGGCCTCTGCCGCGGCCGTGCTCTCGGCGACGACGACGACCCTCCGCTTGCCCCGCCTAGCGGCCAGGCAGTCGAGGACCGCGGCGACGTCCTCGTCGCGCGCCTGGTCGAGCAGTGGCAGTTTGGCTTTGATCTCTTGAGCTGGGCTGGTGGCGGCGGTGCTGCTAGGGTTAGGGTTTTGGCTGGGAGCGCTGGTGGCCGTCGTGTCGTGGTGCTGCACACGGCCTGCTCACGTTGGCCTTGACCTGGGTGCTCGAGAAGCCGGCCTCCCGCATGACGCGGCTGACGCTGGGGTCGTCGAGGATGGAGACGACGAGCTGCTCGTGCTCAATCTTGACGGCGAGCACCGGCTGCTGCTGGGTCTCCACGGAGCCGCGCCGCTGGTGCGCCTGCGCGCGCTTGAACGCCGCGACGAGCGCGTTGGAGAGCGACGGCGGGTAGTAGTGGTGGTGGTGGCCGTGGCCACGCCGGCCCGCCGAGCAGCGGCGACGAGCGACGGCGTGGAGGCCGGCAGGCGGGTGAGCGCCACGTTGAAGCACAGCTCCAGCGCCTTGCACTGCAGCGGGTGGGAGTGCGACCGGAGGCACGCCGCGCGCAGGAGCCCCGCGGGCGCGGCCAGCATCGCGCTCGCCACGTGCAGCGGCGTCACCTGCGCGTTGCCCCTCCGCCGCGCCAGGCTCACCGCCTGCTTCACCACGGCGGCCGCCTCCGCCGTCAGCGCCTGCTGCACCGTGCACCCCCCGGCCCTCATCTCACGCGCCACCCAGAGACCTAGCTAGCAAGGTAGCTAACTATCTACCGGACGGTCGATTTGATGTGGCAACGGTAGTGTGAGGAGAAAGGAGAAGGAATGAGATGTGCAGATATAGAAGGGGGTCACTACTTCAGCTGCCTGTAACCTCCAAGTGGTGGATGTAGTGCTGCTTTATATGTTGGCGAATGTTCATCTTTTGAGTAGCTAGCTAGGGGGTGAGGTGCAGAGGTTGAAGGAAGGAGAGATTATGGGTGTGGATTTGTGCTTTTCTTGTTAGGGAGGGCTGCATTTTTTTTCTCTCTTTGGGCTGATTTTAGGGTCCAAAGTGGATTTTGTGGTGGGAAAGAAAAAGTGGCTAGGTAGAATGCATGTGCTGACAAAGCAGATACAAAGGCACCCCAGCTTTCCCCTCTCTCTCTCTCAAGTTTCAAGCAGCCTCTCACATTCTCATGCAGAGGGTAGCTAGGTAGGAGATCATATGGATGTGCACAGTATCTTTGTGACTAGTCTTCTGTATATGATCAGATGCCTCTAAAGAATGACCTGAGCTAAATTCTATGCATTCCTGCATCAAAGTGCGCAAACACTGGCGACCATAAAATTTAGAACCTGATCTAGAAGGATTTGGAGAAGTGACAAGTGTGCATTGATCATTGGAGCAGACAAGGTGCCTTAATAACGATATTTTTCAACAATAATTGTTCCATGTGACAAACTAAGAAGTAAGGAGTGAATAGAAGGTAAGCATAACGTCATAACCCCTGGAAAATTTCAATATGTCATAGTATGTCCATTTTGTCAGGGGAAAATATCACAGCAGCACAATTAACTCACAATCATGTTGGTGACTGGTGAGTTGTCACTGTAATCATCATGTATAGTCGCGGAATCTTCTTTCTTTAATCTTTATGCAACTAGCTAGTAAAATGGCAAATTGAAGAATCCATATATACGGTGGGATACTATATTTGGTAATAAGAAACAAACCTTTGCTGCAACTCTTACCTGATAGAATTTATGCCTTCCCTATCGCTCCATGGCTCCATGCATGTCACCACATGTAGATACGAATACATCTCCCACCAAACCTATTAGTACAAAACAAAACAAAACAAAACAAAAAGAACGATCCATAAAACTACAAGTAAACACTTTTGCCACTTATCTTTTGCAAGTTATTTCTCCTTTTTTTTAACTGCATTGTTTACAGATTTATTCCCAGGTGGGACAGGTCAGTACCTCCTCTTCCCTTTCCCCATCAGTATAATGTCTCAATTTATACCTTCGTTATTCCCAAATTGGTCATATGTGTCAAGTGGTATTCATGATAAAATGATGAGAATGCACAAGAAAATCAGAGAAAATGATGATAATGCACAAGAAATTCATGAAAAATTGATGAGTGCAATAAACAATGGCCTGCTGGGATAATTCTTGTTAAACCGAATCATTGGAGTAGGCGTCTAGATGAGAATTAAAGGTACCCAAGACAACATAATATGTACAGTTCCATTACACAAAGGATCCATCTAACTAAACAGCCACTAGCTGAAAATACAACAAATTAAAAAATGCATATAATGTATCACAGATTCACAGGTAGTCCGCGCAGCCTTTATTTCAAGAGAAAGCAATCCATATATTCATGATGAAGGAAGTACAAACATACTTTTATACCTGTTCACTGCTCGTCGTATGTTGATACAATTGATCACATTAGGAACAGGAAATGGGGCTAATGTTGCAATGATGACGATACAACATATGATGCTTTATGTGATATATACGATCTGATGTGGCCTGCAGTGACATCTCATCTTTTAAGAGGGCCCTTTTAAATCGGTTTTCTTTTCTGAGAGAGAGATCTTTGTGCCCTAAAAGAATCGGGAACTGTGTACGGCCTCTTTCTCTCTAGACTCAAAGTATATGGAATAAAGCGTCCCCCCTTATTGCCCATATGCTGTGCGTAGACTGTATATGTGTATGCATGCAAAGATTACAATCGCTCACAATTACTAGGAGCAGCAGTACATAAAACAGCCACATGCTGTTCAGCAAAGCCGGAGCTTTTCAGCATTCCTGTTCCCTAAAAAGCAGACTGCATTACTAGACACAAAAATTGACACATTCACTCGTTAAGTTTAGGTAACTTCTGAAATTTCAGTGCAAATGTACCGAATGTACGAGTGAAGAAAACAAATTTTTACTACTAAGATGTCATAGCTGGCACGGATCAATATCAACATGAATATATTTGCAACATTAATTGCAAGCTTATTATATATAAGCATTGCTCAAATGTTTTGCTGTACTGCAGTGCTACTACGAGCAGAATTAACTGTCAGGCAAAAGCCAAAGTATGTAATAAAGCACGTTTACAGCATCATTGACCGGTCATTACTGCATGCATTTGCATCAAAAGTCGTGCAAGAACATAGTTCTTTATGGGGATACGAACAGGGAAAAGGGGTCGATTAAACAGCCAGCCATAACAAAGTAATAAAAATGACTTCCCCCTCACGCCTTCCTAACAGAACTCCATTCATTTCTCAATCATCTTCCACGAGATTATGAGTGAAGTGCAATGGTGTATATGCCTCTTCACAACCATCAGAACTAGGCTTCACATTAATATTGTTCAAGTTTTCATAGAACCAATAGTGACTAGTGACTACTGAGTACTCCGAAACTTGTATAGTTTCTGCACAGATAAACTTTCACCTTCTTTCTAGGATTCTGGCATCAATGTGTTACACGCTATGTATGCAAAGCATGGTCTGTTCAAACTAATCTGAGGCAGTGGTAAGTGGTCAGTCAAATAAAGCTTTGGTCACATATGGCCCAAAAGGGGAGGAAAAGGCCAAGCCCTAATCATCACAAAGCCATTGCCCCAAAAGGAGCGCTTCAAGGAGGAAAGTATATACACAGTTTGAGAATCGACCCCAGAACAGAGAGGAGCAAAATACTGCAAAAGAAAACACAGAGGAAAGCAGAAAAGAAACCCTAATCACTGCATACTCTTCTTTTGATCCTTTCTTTCCTTTTCTTTTTCTTTCTCTAGTTACATAATCGAAGCGGCAGTTAGGCTGCTGTTTAGATCTGTGCATGGCAAAGGAGGAGTGTGGTGTGCAGAGGAATTAAACAAACACTAAGCATTGTGTTGCTGCAAGCAGCATTTTAAAGTGGAGCAAGAGGGGATGCTAAAAAGTGCATGAGTGGCATTATCTGCAGAAAAGCTTCCCAATTTTAATATCCCTGGCGCACTGGTAATGGGTGCAGCACAGAAGCGTGCGGCAGAGCACTACACTACCACTCCAAGCCTCCAAGGTGATGGAAAAGTGCCTGTGGTTCTGCCAGTGCAATTATAAGGTGGGTTAAGATATGCAGTGCTAGTGCTGCTATTATCATGATTTATTCTTTCTCTATGAGAATAAATATGAGCTACAATGTCATACTGCCATTGATCAATTTATTGAGACCAGAACATGATGAACATTGCATTTATTAAAAAAAAGCAGTTATTTGAAAAAGGTTGCTGAAGAGAGTACTCTTAAACCATATTCAGATGGTGCGGAGCGGCAGAAGTGCAGTGAAGATGACTGCTTCCAGCCCCAGGTTGTCCTCTCTGTGCCCGTAGTCCATTTTGTTAATTTCCCCAACTTTATTTTCTCATGGTTTCCTGCTAAAAAGAGGCAATTGTGTATGAGCAAAAGCTTATTCTGAAAAGTTAATAAATCAGTCAAGATATATGTAGTCTACATGCAATAAATAAAAGAATAGTGGGAAGACAAAAAAAAATGAAGCAACAGATGATACTTACCATAAGACACATATGGGCCAGGGTGTTCATGCCCTCCAAGGCAGGCATACTGGGCTAGTGGGCTGTCCTCAGGAGCTCAAAATGGAGGATTTCTTGTTCCAGGTACAAACAAACCATGGATTTTTTTTAACGTTAAACAACTTTAAGTAGCTTCTGGCATAAAGCCTTAACCAGCAGTTTTTTTTAACGTGACTATAAATCAAATAAAATTATTTGTCAATGGTTGAATTTTCCTTTCTAAATGGGAGCAGAACAAATTCAAAACTGTGACACGACAAATCCTTATTTGCAGAAAAGGGCAGCACAGATAGTCAATGTGTGCACATAACTGCAATTATGATCATAAGAGCAATGTGTGACCCAACAAAGGCTATGGCAAAACTTGAAAATCAATGTAAAGATAATGTCTAAATAGCAGCGAAGTACTCCTTGCTGCCCTTGGGGTCAGGCTTCATTGACTTTTCCCCAGGCTTCCATCCAGCTGGGCAAACCTCATCTGGGTTTTCTTGGACATACTGTAGGGCCTGTCACAGTAGAGAAATATTTATGAAACAGTAGAGAAATATTTATGAACTTGCATACTTGCTTTTCTTTCTTCTATCAGACTTTGTTGCTCACAGTTATAACTATAGTCTATAGGATGAGCAAGTTTTGGTGTTATAGACACTAGACTATGCTAAATTTGTGACAAAAAAATATAGCAAGCTGCTATGTATATTGAAAGGAAATGCATCTTTGCAGATGTCATTTTATTGTCTGGCTATTCTACCTGAAGGGTTCTCAGGGTCTCATCTACACTGCGGCCAATAGCAAGGTTGTTAATGGTAGAATGCTGAATCACACCCTCCTTGTCAATGATGAATAATCCTCTCAGAGCAATCCCCTGATAGCAGAACATAGAAACTCTTATGAGATTTGACAGATCCTATATAACCAACAAGCGTTCATGACTGCAGTATACCTGATCAGGGATCAGTACACCAAAAGATTTTGAAATTGATTTGGTGACATCAGAAATCAGCGGGTATTTTAGATCACCAAGCCCACCGGATTTTCTGTCTGTCTGCACCCACGCAAGATGGGAAAACTACAAACAAAAGATATTTCAAAGTCAAATCAGTATGAAGCATAGGTTATGAGTACTTAATACTTATAGTCAATGGAGTAACAGTGAATAATATCTGCAAGACCAAAGAATGAAATACTGCCTGCAAAACAGTCACTGTAATAGTAGCAAAATTATTGCTTTTATTGGACATAATTTGTAATAATTGATTGAGTATGCAATGAATCCCTTGCCAGAAGCAAAGAAGATTATTAAGATGTTATATCTGTCTCATTTCTCAAAGATGTTTCGAGATAACTGAATCGAACATTTCTACCACTATTGTCTTACTGTCACAGCCATCAGTTTTTACTGCCATTCCATATTTCTATAAAGTCATAAATGCATAATAGATGCCACCGATTTACATTACAGCATGGAATTAAAGTGCAACAATGTGACATCTAATGTTAGCACTTTTGGCCAAACCTAAATGTTCCTGGATTCAATATATCTCTGTTAAGAACAAATATTCACTATTTCACTTACATAAAGAGGAACGTTACATATTTAGTTTCTACAGTATAATCTTAAGGCATAGAGACCAACAAATACTGTAAGAGAACAGCTACATGTCCAGATGGTATGGAAATATGATATTCTCAATACAGCAGAGCAAGAGAACAAGTAATGATTGAGTTCCACTCTGAACAAACTCATTTATGCAATGTACAGTATAACCGTAACATGGATAAACATGAGGATGAAAAATAGCATACCACACTATCAATTGAAACACCGAGAATTTCAGTATTTATCTTCTCAAACTCTTCATATCTGTCGCTGAAAGCAGTGATCTCTGCAAAGCTTATAAACATGCATTTAGCCTTTAGGAATACAACAAAACCTGAAAAAGGTTTTTCCGTGACAGAGCACAAGGTTAGCGCACCTGTTGGGCAGACGAATGTGAAGTCCAGGGGGTAGAAGAACAGAATCACGTATTTCTTCCCAATGTACTCATACAGCTTGACCTGCATATGCAAAACGATACCATGAATGAAAATATTAATCATAAGCACGATCAACCATACAAGTATGCAACTGCTAAGTTAATAAACAAAGCTGCAGATTGATTTAAGATATAATCTAGGACACCAATCGAATAGGCCACATTTGCATGGTCCAAGCCAATTAACCCCCTATGTTGAATTACACTTCCGTGAATGCGTGACGCAATGCAGCTCTGCAGGTGGTTACCGGCTTACCGCCATACCTTGATGAACTCCTGGTCGAACACCGCCTCCGCCTCGAAGTCCGGTGCCTTGTTCCCGACCAATGGAAGGTCCCCCTGCGCACGCAGACACGCGTCCACGAATCAAGCTCAACTCTCACAAAGCACCAGTACCAAAAAAACAAACAGCAAATAGCGCCGAACCTCGCCTCCAGCCCGGGCGACGAAGCTGCGGGCCCTGCGATCTCGAGCCGGCGGCGCCGGCACCGGCGAAGCGGAGGGACTTCCCATCGGTGAAGGAGCGGGGGAAGGACAGGGACGTCTGCGTCGCCGCGGAGACGGACACCTTCGGGGAGGCGAGAGGCGCCGCGGCCGTGGACACGATGGAGGCGGAGAAGGCGCACGCCATAGCTGTGGCTGTCGAGGCGGGGGTTTGGGGATTTGGTGGTGAGAAGGTACAAGATAGATAGGGTTTGCGAAATGGAGGAAGAGGTTTAAACGGGTGACGTGCCACCCTGTTAGTGGCCCATCCAGTGCCACGTGGGCTCGGTGCTTCGGTCCAAGCCTCTGGATGCTTCGACGATCCATGGATGGATACGTTTGTCGAGGCCTCAGGCCTGGGCCTTGGCCTGGCCCATGATTTTGCTCGGCACGTCGTGGACTCCGGTTAGATTCGTGGTTGGATTCTTGGGAATTTTTTTGATTTTTATATTTATTTATTAAAAGATTTGCAAAAATAGATTTTTGTTTGAAAAAATTGCAAAAATAGACTCCCGCCGCCCTTGGAGGGCGATTTTTAAAAAATCGCCTCCCAGAGGGCGATTTTTATGACGTGGCTGACGGCCGTTGCCCCTGCCGACGGGCGTCAGCCATTTTGCAGGCGGGCCGCCGGCCTCCCAAAAACCGCCCTTTCAGAGGGCGGCAAGGGGGCCGCCTGCAAAACTCGCGGGCATGGGACGGCAACAGAGAACCGGCGGGGCCGGGACGACTCGACGGCGACGACAGCGGCTGGAGGTCTCCAGCGACGGCCACGGCGACTGGATGGCGGCGCTCTGCAGGGGCGGTGCGGCGCTGTGCAGGAGTGCGGCAGATCGCCTACAGGGCGCGGCGGCTTCAGGAAAGCGGCGCCGAGGAAGGGGAGGGTGCGCGGCGGATCGGGCGAAGCGGCGGCAGCCGGGCCGAGGAGAGGGCGCGGGCCGGGCCGGGGCAGGGAGTCCTGGGTGCGGCGCGGCGGCCGTGGGCCGGGAGCTCGGCCAGGAAGAAGAACAGGAATTTGCAGCGGCCCCCTTGCCGCCCTCTGAGAGGGCGGTTTTTGGGGGCCGGGGGCCCACCTGCAAAATGGCTGACGGCCGTCGGCGGGGGCCAACGGCCGTCAGCCACGTCATAAAATCGCCTCTGGGAGGGCGATTTCCAGAGCGGCGGGAGTCTAATTTTTGCAATTTTTTTCAAACAAAAATCTATTTTTGCAAATCTTTTAATAAATAAATATAAAAATCAAAAAAATTCGGATTCTTGGATCCTTGGGCCAACGGAAGCTTCACGCCATTTAAGTTGGGACGGGTACTGCGGCTTACGTGCGGCTCATTTAGTTTGGGCTGGAACGGGATTTCTGCGCACGTACGGCATTATAACGAGTTTTTACTGTTACTAATTTAATTTTTTTAAATTTACAAAACTAATTTTAAAATTTTTCTTTTTACAGAACTAGACTCTTGCCGTCGTCAGCCAGGGCGGTATTTAAAAACCGTCGTGGCCCACGGCGACGAATGGCCTGGCCGTCAGGGGGGCTAACGGGGTGGGCCGTCGTTAGCCGGCGGGGCCACGTGGCGTTGCCGCCCTAGGGGACGGCGGCGAATGTCCCCCAGGACGGCGAATGCATTTTAGCGAACGGACCGTCCGCACAGGGATCGGACCATTGCCGCCGATTGGACGTCCGCTTAGGTTTCGGACCGTCCGATCCCCGATCGGACTGACCATTGCCCAAGATCGGACCATCCGCCCAGGATCGGCCATCCGAATTACACACGATCGGACCATTGCCCTGGATTGGACGTTGAACGGACTGACTGTTGCCCCAGATCGGACCGCCGTCTAGGGATCGGACCGTCCGAATACCCCCGTCGGACCGTTGCCCCCTCCTGATCGGACCATTACCCAGCCCAGGCCTCGGCCCCCTGGAGCCATTTGCAAATTACCAAATTTGAAAATTTTCTTGCTAATTTTTAACCCCAAAAATTTTGAAAATTTATTTCTCAAAATTAGATTCTTAAATTCTATTTATTGTGCCATTGTATTTATTGGGTCGATGTTAAAAAAAACCAAATATCATAGATTGTAAAATCGTACGGATCATGTTTTCAAATTTATTTTTGGTAATACTTAATTAATGACATGGTAATAGACCAATCCGTTTTACGTGAGGGGCTTAGGACCCTCAGGCGAACAGAATGTTAGGGCCTATGAATTTTTCCCCCCCAAATTTTTGCGTAATGTACGTACTGAATGATTTTTAATTCGACATTGGGAGACGATATATTGTATTATTCGTGATCCACTCGATCGATACCTAACGCAGTGCACGTACAATAGCATAGTGATATTAGCTAGATGCGAGCCGTTCGCATTGCGGTATGATGAATGCGACACCCATAGTACGAAATACAACAACGGATACAATTTGTGAGTAGTACAATGTATCCGCTCGTTCTAGTCACCGGTTCCTAGAAAAGAGGGTGATCGTTCATGGTACGATCTGTTGACGCCGAAAACCCGCCGGGGGCGTCCGGGCGTCTGGGTGACACGCGAAGGCCTGGGAGATTTGCTTCACTCCAGTGCAGGTCCTAAAGTTTGAGGTTCGTAAGCGTGCCAGTCAATTTGACCCTGTAATTGACAAGGAGAAAGGAATGTTAAATTCGTGAGCCAATCGCTGGAAGCGGCTTTGGACTCAACTCATCGGCCGATGGCCGATACGCACTGTAGCACTTATACATCGGCTTAAAGCCGATGACGGCAGAATAATAGCGTAATAATAATCAAGTATCATGCTAAGCCGATCATAGAAGGGTACTCGAAAACCGGCTATAAACTTGGCTAAAGTAAACATGCAGATGTGTAGATAAATAAACCAGATAAATCCTAGCCGATCGTAATAGTTTAGTTTACTAATATTGTCGTAAAAATGTGCCCTGCCGGGCCCTTTGCTCCTGTCGGCTCCCGATCTTTGTCCGCTATCCGGGCCCGTACCCGGGTCCTTACCTAAGCTTGTGCCCGGTCTTCACCTAGGGTCGTGCCCGGAACCTGCTTGTACTTGTACTTGGATCGGCAATATAAAGATCGGCCAGTCCTTCATCCGACCGTAACAATAATACAGACAGAATATGTGATAAGACGTGTAATAACATAAATAATAGACAATTGATGATCGGCCAGACTACGAGCGGACGAGTATAAAATAAGACAGATGAATAGATGCAGCCGGCTTCAACAGACAGTTATCAGCTGCACTCCATAACACCATCGCACAAACACCCATTCGGCTCATCAAGAGTAAACTATTATGTGTCAGTCTAGTAGATCGTACCAACCGTTGCAGCACAGACTGACATGATAACAATACCTCAATGGGCCATAAATATAATGCGATCGTGATGAAGATAACTTACCGGCTAGACACCCGATAAGACGTCTGCGCATAAAGCAATCGCTTAAAAAAAAAACAGGATCGGTTTATCGCTAGCAGTTAGTAGGTCGACCTAACCGATGCAGCACACAAACTGAATGATAAACCGGCTCCCAGTAAGCCCGATACGATCTATGCATGCGTTGATGATATGCCTAATCAGATCTATGAGGTCAAACTGAATTGATGCAGCCATAGATAAACTAAATATACGTGGTAAGCCGACTACCAATAAAACGACTAGAAGTAACGACCTAAACCGAGGAAGTCCTAGCCGATGGTAGCCGGGTGACGACTACCCATTCTCGCAGGAGTTCGGACCTAACCGATGCAGCCCGGTCGAGAGCAGGATCCCATCGAAAGGGTGGCGATACGCGAAGTTTTATTGATCTGTGGTTGATTAATTACAAATGGCACCGGCATACGTACATATACCCCAGAGTTGACATAGTTCTGATAGGACACGATACAATGATTTCCTATCTATAAGAAAAGCTAACTAATCCTGACCGGATACGGTCAGGTTTCCTAAAGATAAACACCTGCCTAAACTAATAGGTACAGTAAATAATTGCCAAGTAACCGGTCTTCACGGCTCCTTCCCGATTACCGTCTTTTTCTCCGATCAGACTGTAATCTCTCCTTTGACCAATAATCCGATACAGGGCCTTACCAAATTTTGGCGTTAAATACATAATGACCCCCCAATCGTTCATTCATAGACTTCGAAATTCTTTACTTCTGGGCCTCCAGACTTCTCCACATCGAGGCGGCCCAAGATAGCTCACTTGCCATAAATGTTAAACAGTGCCAACGTGCCTCGATTCCGCTCGGTTGTCACATCTCTATAAAACGCTTCGTCTCCTTGCCTTTTTTAACGCTTTCACATTATCAGAGCACCACCCGCTTCATCTTCAGAGCTCCGTCAAGCTCCAGCGCAGCAGACGAATCGTCGCAACCCCTCTTTCCAACCGTCGATTCCTGCATCCTCCTCCCACTTTCCGGATGGCATCGGCATCTGCAGTTCCTGAGGTAATCTTCTCATCGATTATTTTCCCCCAATCCGCAACCTAGACAAACCTGATCTGCTCCGTTTTTCACTCTGTTCTTCGTCATGTTCTTG
This sequence comes from Oryza meyeriana var. granulata, assembly GCA_003991445.1. Taxonomy (NCBI): domain Eukaryota; kingdom Viridiplantae; phylum Streptophyta; class Magnoliopsida; order Poales; family Poaceae; genus Oryza; species Oryza meyeriana. The sequence goes on from RYFJ01004039.1 coordinate 40,892, forward strand.
TTTCACTGGTTCTGCATTTAGAGCCCAGATCTTGATGCCGGCCGCCGATGTGCCCCAGCTTTTTCTTATCATGGCCGTATGGGCAGCGAAGATCCACCGATTTCATCGGTTGCCCAAACCCAACGCGTTCCCTTCAAGAACTCTGGCTCATGTTGGTCAGTGACTGGACCAACAGCTTCAAGATCATGGCCGAAGTAAGCTGTCGACCCAGAAATCACAAAATTACGGGCCGGTGGAGAGATTGGTACTCAGGGTATCGGCTGCAAAGAGGACCTAATTGGAAGAATCTCACATCGCCACTGCATCAATCTCTCCCTGGCTATATGGAAAGGAATGAGTCCCTACTTGCATCGGCCTATACTACTAGGTCTGATGCCCTCATGCTTTCATGTTTCGGGCATGGCCGATGACCCCCACTTTGCTGGACGTGACCATGCTCACCTGCCTGGATTACGACAAGCTACATCACCCCTTCAAACTCCGTTCAAGCCTGCTCACCGCTTCAAACAAAAAAACATCGGCGGCTGGTCCAAGTATATATCTCTCCACAACAAAGGAACTGGACCGGTGGATGATCGGAGCATGTCGCTTTTCTGAACTTGTTGGAAACGGTTCGTCCATTTGGCGCGAACCCTCGGCCCGCACGACCAATATGCAATGCTGGCAGACTGCTTGGGATAGGAAACAAATCCCGTTGGCACTATCTCCTTGGCGCCACCACCAGCTACTCACCAGGTCAACTAGCTAATTGGCCGCTAGCCCGTCGGCCACATTGGGGGTTCTTGTGGTTTGTTCAGCTCTGACTCAATATTTATACCTCCAAGGCTATCCAGAAACCTCTCTCCTCCTCGAGCAATCTTCCGGCCGTTACCAGAAGATCAAGACCCTGTTTACCGCCGATGCATCTCTCTGGATAGCCTGCATCGGCCTTCTGGCGCAAGATATCCCCCCGCAGAAGTTCGTCAGTGCTTCAAGGGGTTTTTACGCCTTACTAGGTATGCATTTTTTGCTACAATGACGCATCATCATTCCGAGATGCCTTCTAACTTTATCCACTCAAAGCTCCGAATCGATTGACAAGTCTAAACATATTCCTATCAGCTACATCCTTGTTGCTGCAACGGCTTTCTCTGGGGCCGAACTCAACAGACATCGTATGAGTTTATCATCCATCAAGTCGGCATCTCAGCCAATTTGGCCTTGAGTCGCTTCCCGGTAGGCTATCTCATCACAACTCAAGCCGGGCCAAAACAACAAAATGTCAGCACGCCCTGAATATGATCGGCGCGGTCTTGACAGAAGCCCCTCCTGCCATGCGCCGCACGAAGTGTTCAATCGGCACTCAGCCAACACCAAAGCTCTTTGTCGATGGTCGGTCAGAAGGAGAAAAATCCTGTTCTGCTTACACCCCCTACTGTTCCAGCGAAGCGACTATGTTGAAATCCGAAACATGTAACACTGCAAGCTTTAATCGCCTTCTCAAACAACTCTCACCTCTAATTTGCAGGCCTGCAGCGCTTCAACCCCCAAGAACAAGCAACACGGTCGGCTATCCAGCAGACAACCTCCATCGCCCCCACAAACTATAGGGCTCATGCTCCATCTCATCGGCTTCTCTCAGCGCCTCGTCCGATGGGCCAAAAAGACGAAGAAGTTAGCACATCGCCCATCCTCAAAGAAAACAGAAAGAGACCATGCCGATGTGCCCAGATGCCATCTTCTCCAGACCCCATCGGCTACTTCATCTCCTCAGTATGCGCCAAGTCTTAACATTATTACTCGCTTCTCTCATTATCTCACCCCCTTCTTTCCCAGCTAACTCATCGGCTCCAGAACCTCACCATCCCTCTGACGTCCCTCCAAGCGTTGAGCCATGACTTCCAGCTGCTCCCCTCTCACACCACAGTCCTCTGGTTGCTAATTTACTTCCCACCTCCATCGGCTACATCGGCCCCCTCGAAGACAGCAATTCATCCTCCCGAGCCGACTCGTCACTCAAAGCGTGAGTCCTTCCTCAGGCAACCTGTTTTCATGCCTCAAATTTTGCTTCTCAATCTTTTATTTATCGCACCAATGTCAACCTCCTGCAGTCCTTGGCCGACTTCGTCCTTTTACATCGTCCCCCACCTCCCCTGCCCGCCCCTCCAGAACTACACCACCAGTGTGGCTCCAAACCGTCCTTCCCAGCCGCTCGTGCGCGCCCATACTTACACGAGCATCATCAACGCTGAAAATCATCGACGCATTAGTAGACAGACGTGAGCCAATCCGGCCAAGATTGCAACACTTAGAAAACCACCTCCGAAACTTGTTCGATGATTACCCTGCAGCAACCTGGAATCCCACAGATTCAAACTCATCAAACTCACACAGCGCATAATCCGATCGCACTGACCAACAGAAGACCACCGAAGACGATCCAAGCCGAATTCGGCTATATCCACCAGCAGAAGAAAAAGCTTGATGATATGCCAGCTGCACCCCCCAGCTCAACCTAAGATTAGACCAGTGAAGAAAAAGACCGATTCTAGGCAGAATTTGAAAAAGTTCACAAGGACCTCACAGCAACAGAATCCAACTAATCGGCCTACCCAAGCTGTAGGACCAACGACAGGTTGCATGATAGTACGTCAATTATTCATCGGCGCCAAGAACCTAAGACTCCCGCTCTATAAGATGACATCCCTGCTATCAAGATTGATAGATCACCTGCGCGCAATTGATAAGTGATCCAAAATTCTTTAAATCTTAAACTTGTAACTGCACGATTTTCTAGGAACATCCCGACCATCCTTCTCGCTGTCATATAATTACTATCGCTCTGCTACTTAATCTCTTGCTCAAACTTATATTTTTGCTTTTTTTATCGAAGCGATATACAACTGCATATCGGCTTTGTCTTTAGGCGAATGTGTTTAAAAAAAAAACACCGGCTTTCAATTACTTTGGAAATCGTCATACTTAACCGACTTTAAAATTTCAATCACACGCATAGAATAGCATTCGTCGACGTATTTTCGTTAAAACCTTAGCAAAAATCTATTCCATTTGATTCAACATAAAAGCATTACCCAGCACACAACCATTAATCCAGATAGCCCCTATCCCATTAGACGACCATTCCCAACTTATTATCTCTGGACCCGATTGGCCAAATCAACTCCATCAAAATCTCCTTCGGCAAATGGATATTCACCACCGCTTTTTGTCTTATAGCCGAGCTGCCCTAACCTTTATTTTTCCTTGATCCTTCCAGCTTTAACCCGATCTGACCGAATCTTCAGTTCATCGGTCATCAAGTTATAATAATCAATCGGTTGTCAACTATTCTGCAAAGAAATCTCCTAGAGCCGATCGTAGCATCCCATGGAAAACTGCCTCATGCCATATCACTCAACTATACACGCACCCGAGTAGATCCTTTGCATGCCACCGATGCCCATAGTGAATCGGGCTAATGTAGATATGCCATTACGCGCGGCTGCTATCAATTTTCCGCTTAATTAACCTTGATCAAACTTTTTTAAAAGCTGCTGCTTGTCCATTGGCTGACACAAGGCGGCGAATTAATGCTTGATTTCCCCATCACTCGGCCACAAATTGTTCAAACTCATCAGACACAAAGATGACCCCTGATCAGTATTATCATTGAGGAATCCCAAACGATAAATAATATGCCCTTACAAAAACTCACCGCTTTCCTTGACGTAACTTTACTTCAAGAATCCTTCCACCACTTGGAAATAAAATCTGTCGCCGCAATATAAACTTATAGCCCATCGATGGAGGAAAAATCTCCGTCTAATATCAATCCGCAAACTCTGAACGCGCCACCGTGTTTGATGATAGATTCATACCCATGCTGTCCCTTGTATATTCCAAACGTTCTGACAATCTGAATCCTTATCAATACCTAAAGCATAAAAATCCAGCCATTGTCGCCAAAAAAACCCTACTCTTCTCCAACACCACTTCACTCTTTGAGCGATTGATGAGTCCCACAATGCCTTCATGCACTTCATCACATAACCCACTTTGGCTTCTCCAAATCCAGGCATCTAAGCAGAAACTCCCTCAAACGCTCCGATAATTACAATCCCCATCAAGTAGCACATACTTATAGCTTTATATACGAACTCGTCCTGGAAACGACCTCAACGGTTTCGCAATAATCAATTATCTCCTAGTCTCCAGTCATCGGCCTTTGCTGGTGTCAAATCGGCTATCTCAACTCACTGCCTATTCACGCCGATACCCCTGAGCAATCTGCGCCAGATCATTTGCTTCTAAATTTGCTCCCTGGGCATAGATCTATTTGATACTATCTTGAATTCTTAACAAATCCGTACTACTCCTTCATACATAATGACCTCAAAACGTCATCCACTGCATCTTCATATTCTCACCAACAACTGTAATTACCCACCACAAAAATCGCCAATTATCTCTATGACATCGGCTCATCTCCTTTAAGATTGAAGTCTTTCAGCACCGCCTATTACTCTTCATGATTAGTAGTCCGCTAAGCTTAATCGTAAAAGCAACTCAAAACTTGCCCCCGATGGCGATACAATAAACCTAAACCATGATACCAGATCCGTCTTGCAAACCATCCATCAAAAAATAAAGTCATGGGATCGCTCCGCATAATCTTCGTGAGACCTCTGTGCTG
>RYFJ01004040.1:0-28692 GCA_003991445.1 Oryza meyeriana var. granulata
CCTTGCTCCGCTCAAGTAATTCGCTACGATCTGAAATACCCAGGAGAAATACCGGCGTAAACGATTCTAACAACAACAGTGCATAAACATTAAAACATGTTACATGGGGGTCAACAAACATGCGGCTGAAATATTTTTAATGGATTCGGGCATTTCTGATTTAATGGAATTTTTAAATGGATTAATCAAGTTCGCATGCAAATAGTTATGATTTATGAAGTTTACTGCCTATTTTCAGAGTGAATATAATTAACCATGATTAATGCGCATTAAAACCGATTAATGACTGTCACCGACTGGGAAGCCGACTGCCCACAGGCGGGCTCCACCAGCCAGTGGGTGCGAGAGGCAGGCGCCGCGACCAAGTCCACCGCGCCGGATCGGGGCGCACCACGCGGGCGAGCACGCGGGCGGCCCCGAATCTGCCACCCGCAGATCGGACGGCCCCGGGGAGCGGCGGCGAAGCAGCCGGCGCCGGAGCCGGAGCGCGGCGCGCCACGCGGCCCGATGGTCGACTTACGGCGACCACTCGGCGCGGCGACGACCACCGGAGCGAAATGACGGGGAACGGAGGGGGTTCTCACCGGCGGCCCCGACGGCGAGCGACGGCGAAGACGACATGGCAACGCGAAAAGCGGCGGCGGCCTCGAGACGACAGTCGGCGACGGAAGCTCCGACGGCGGGGAACGGGCGAAGAGCGCTGCCGAAGGTGTCCTGGAGGATGAAGGGACGCCAGACGGAGTTAGAGTGAGAATGGAACACGGCCGGCAGGAAAAACATCGGCCGGAAAGAGGCGGAAGGCGAATTACCCACCTGCGCACGGCGAGGCGGTCCGGCGAAGCTTCGGCTTCAAACGGAGCTGGCGGCCCGAGATGCGCGCGCGCGGCGGAGGTGCAGCGGTGGCGGAGTGCCTGGCCCGTCCGGAACGGCGGCGAGCGGTGGCCGGAGGCGGCGAAAACGTGGAGCTCGGGGCACTATGCGCTGGGTGGCGACGGGTTCTGGGCACTGGAAAGCTCGGCGTGTCGGGGAAAAGATGGAGGAGAGGGTGGAGATGGTGTATATACAGTCGCCGCGAGAGATCGAGCCGAACGGCTCCAATCGTGCAATGGGAGAGTGACGGCAGGCGTGGGATCGGGCACGTGGTTCACGGGAGAGAGGGGACCTGGACGCCGGAGAACTCGGGGAGTGGGGCGGACTCGGGCCGCGACCGTTGGAACGATGCGAGTTTCGGAGGATGAGGAGGACGGCGCCGGATCGACGGCCTCCGGGAGTTTCCCTCCGCCGATTCGACGGAGGAGAACGATGATGCTGACAGGGGGCCCGGCCTGCAGCGGAGGAGCCGTCGGGCACTGGGCGCGAGCACGAGGAGCGCGGGGCTGCGGGCAGTAGAGGGCACGGGCACAGGGTGCGGGGCCGCGGGCGCCAGGGCGAGGCGCGATGCGCGCGGGCACGAGGCCGAGGGGCGCGAGGAGCGATGGCGGAGGACGAGGGCCGGCGGCCAGGAGCGCGGCCAGCGGCCCCGAGGAGAAAAGAGAATGAATAAGAAAAGATTTCCAGGACATGTTAATTCCGATAAGCGTAGTTTGATTTATTAAAAAATAGTTCCGGCGCTCGTAATTCACTAAAAATCCAGTTAATGTATTTGCCACAGACAATACAAGAAAAATTTCCGGCCACGACAATTTATTATCTTGATTTTTAACACCATCAATTAATTCTTCTAGCCATTTTTAAAATTCCTTTTCTGAGGTATTTTCTCCGGTAAATTTCTGGTGGCTAAACTTTCAGGTTGTGACAGTTTTTGACTCTCAGAGAGATGAATGTGGCCGGAATTACAAGGAGACCCCCGGAGCGCGGAAGTTCACTGGGGACTTGGCTGAGAGTGAGCTTGTTGTCTATCGCTGGAGCTTTTTCCCCCCCCCTCTGTCATGCGCAGGATCTCCTTTATTAGAGGCCCAGGGGAGTCCACAGTGCCGAGCTTGCATATGCGCCGTGAAGAGGAGCTAGTATGCTACGTCTTGTCGGCCCCTTTCCACGCCCGTCCACCGCGCCGGCTGGAGGAGAATCCACGCCGGAGCTTGGAGAACGTCCCGTCGCTCCCCGCCCGGTCTGCTGAGCCCGTGGCCGGAGTTGGTTGCACAACGCTGGTCATCACGCGGCCCAGCTGCTGCGGGCCGGCGGATTCCGGGAAGTGACAGCGAACAGTCTCCCCTGCCGGAGTTGGGCTTGCACGGCGGACGGGACGGCGCCTGCCTCCGCTGCCGGGCGTGGGAAAATGAAGCTCAACTCGGTCAAGGCACTCTGACTGCCGATCAGACAGGCGGCAGAGCGAATGACAGGCTGTGTGTCACACCCGTCGCCCCTCATCAATGGCGGGGGCAAGTTGAAGCTACCTCCCAGGCTGGCCTCGTGCCGGGCAGAGAAGCTCTCCGAGCCTCTGCACACACGTGGCGCTGAGACCTTCGGGGCCTGAGCTGTGGTCCCGCCCCTGGGGTCGGCACCGGGTAGGTTCCCCGGGCCCGCAGCGCGCCCAGGCCCCGGCACTTGGGGGGAACTAGCAGTAGCTCCCCACCGCGCGTGCAAACTGCGGGCTCCCCAAAGGACCGTCGTGCCGGTGACCCACGCGTGCCCCTGGCCTGTGCTCACCGGATTACTCGAGCAGTGAACAGGGCCATGTCTTGAAGAAATGAGGGGAACGCTGGGGTCCGCCTGGTTCACATGGACTGATGCAGCTTGACGATTTGTTGATTTAGTGCGATACATACCCTGGACCTGGGCTGGAAACATGGAGCGAAGTATTGAGGAAGGCCGGCGGCAGCGGTCGCAATGGCGATGCGGCAGCTTGCCGCCCGTACCGTCGCCACCGGGTTCTTCGTGGCGTCCGCTGGTCGGAGGCCGCGGCAGCAGAGAGGTGCCGTCGCCCGATTGGAGGGCGCCACCCGATTCGTCGACGAGTTCTCCCGCGCCTGGCCCGAGATGGAGGCGTGGGAGAAGGGAACACTCTCCCGGGGAGAACGCGTACGGGCCCAAGAGGCCGGGCTCGCGCCCGGGGTGTGAGTTCGCTGTGCGCGAGGAAGTCGCGGCAGTTCGAGGAAGTCGCGGTTAGTTCACGGGGAAGGCGCGGGAGGCCGTGGTTGAGTCTGCTGCCCCGGAGGCAGGGTTCTTCGACCGCGGCGACCATCTCGTAGAGCTGATGCCTGACGAAGAGGTTGAGGAAGACGCTGGTTTTCCTTCTGACGCCATGCGCGGGCGCCTTCGGGGCCCGGGGGCCCTCCATGCCCCCGAGCGCCCTTCTTCTCCCGTCGCCCGGGGTCCGGTCAGGAGGCCTGCACCGTGACTGTCCCCGTACGATCAGGGCCTCGCTCGTGCTTGCGTCTGGTCCTGCCTGTCTTGTACAAAGAGAGACATTTGTATATGTATATGATCATGTTTATATTTTCGTACCTTGGTTTATGTGTTGTTCGGAGGTTGCTGGTGTTCGGGGACGGAGCTCGGACTCGCTTCCCTCGCGAGCCCGAGTCCGGCATGTGCTCGGGACCCGGGGCCCCGGCTGTCATGCGGATATGTGTCCGGGACCCGGGGGCCGGACTGAAATACGTTTTGATATAAGCCGGGTTCCGGGGGCTCGGGCTTGAATATGGGATGTGAGACGACCTTCCGGAAGCATTCTCGCCTGGGCGGTGCTATCCGGGCTATCGCGCCCTATTCCGGGTGTCGCGTTCCTAGGCTTGCACTCGCCTTGGCGAGGCCGCCCTGGTTCGGCACCCTGGTGTCGGGCCCGGGGCGCGGATTCGGGAATCCGTGCCTCGGCTCAAATATGTGCCCGGGACCCAGGGGCCCCGGACTGAATAAGGGGCGCGAGACGACCTTCCAGACGCATTCTCGCCGGGGCGGTGCTGTCCGGGCTATCGCGCCCTATTCCGGGTGTCGCGTTCCTAGACTTGCATTCGCCTTGGCGAGGCCGTCCTGGTTCGGCACCTCGGTGTCGGGCCCGGGGCACGGATTCGGGAATTTGTGCCTCGGCTCAAACATGCACCCGGGACCCAGGGGGCCCCGGACTATCATGCGGTTTGACGTGGTCGACATATGCCCGGGCACGGGGGCCCCGGCTAAGGATTATGGACCATGTCGGGACAACTTCTCCGGAACCCGCTTTTGCCGAAGCGACGTCGTCCGGGTACTCGTGCCCTGTGAGGGTCATTCCGGATGCCACGTTCCTAGGTGCGCACTCGCCTTGGCGATGCCGCCCTGGGTCGGGCTCCTCAGAGTCGGGCCGGGAGTAAGTCCCAGGCCATATGTTTGTCGGGCGAGGGGCGCTCTACGACGAGCGCCACGCTCGCTGCCTGCGGATTATTATGGGTGCGTGCCCAACCATCAACTCGCGTGTCATGACTTGAGGCCATCGCGCGAGAAGCAGGCACGAGCTCCGCTACCGAGGGTAGCGGGACGCTCTCTGGTTCTGGCCTGTTAAGGGCCGTGTTCGGGCTCAGCTTCCCTTGCGAGGGTGCGAGCTCTTGACTCCGGGAGAAGATCCTCGACCGGGAGCGGCCTGCTCGGACTCGCGTTCGACAGGGCGGCGTGGTCTGGACTATCACACCGGGACCCGGAGGCCCCGGACTGAGTCGGGACGAACCGCCCGGACTCGCCATCGCGTTCGGGCAGTCGTACCCTATGTGCGTCCCGGGCCCGGAGGCCCCGGACTGAGTCGGGACGAATCGCCTGGACTCGCCATCGCGTCCGATGGAGTCCGGGCAGTCGTACCCTATGTGCGTCCGGGGCCCGAAGGCCCCGGACTGAGTCGGGACGAACCGCCCGGACTCGCCATCGCGTGAGATGGAGTCCGGGCAGTCGTACCCTAGGACAAAGGAAAGGGGAAGACTTCCTCTAATAAACGAGAGATTTTCATTAAACCAAAAGCCAACCAAAGAACTAGAACCGATACAGTCGACGCTTCCCGGGAATGTGGGACGAATCGGGACAATCTCTCCGGGCCTTGGAAAGTGTTGGGACGTCCTTCCCGGACACGCTCTCGCCAGGGCGAAGCTATCCGGATTATCGGTCCCCATCTCGTTATGAAAATGTTGATGTTGTCCCGAGCGCCACGTTCCTAGGCCCGCACTCGCCTTGGCGAGGCTGCCCTGGTTCGGGCTGCACGGTGCCGGGCCCAACAAGGGGATCCCGGGCTACGCCTTATCGGCAAGGGGCCCCGGACCCGGGGGGGCCCGACTAGAAGGTTATTTGATATATGCTGGGATCCGGAGGCCCGGGCTTGGTTGTTCCGGGTGCCACGTCCAAGGCTCGCACTCGCCTTGGCGAGGCGGCCTGGGTTCGGGCTTCCCAGAGCTGGGCCGTTGATCGGCCTGTCCGTTGCCTTCGGCCGGGCCGCCCGAAGCGTCCCGACCGGGCTCGGCCTGCTAAGGCTCCTGCCGGAAGTACTTGACCTGCTTGGCCAAGCTTTGGACGGCGCGGCACTCCGTGAGATCGTGCGAATCCGTCTCGTGGACGGCGCACCACTTCTGGGTTGCTGCCGGTGAAGGCGGCGCGCGCGCGGCCCTTGGCCGTTCGCCGGTAATGTTGTCCGCGCGGGCGTCGTCGGACCGTGGGGCGCCCGCAAGAGCCAAGGCGAAGCCGTCGGCGGCTGCCTTCTCCTTCTGTCGCTTCCTCCTGTCCCGACGCGCCGCGGAGCGTGAGGACTCACCGTATTCTTCAGGGTCCTCTTCAGGGGCCTCGGGGCGCGGCTCGTTCCACGCCCGGGCCTCTTCCTTGCGGGCGCAGAGGTCGGCCAGATTGAACAGCTCAGCCGTAGTCTGGACGTCGCGGGTGCCCATCTTTTCGAGCATGCGCCTGTCGCGCACACCCGAGCGGAAAGCATGGATGACCGCGTGAGGAGCGATGTGGGAGATGGTGTTGCGAACCTGGCTGAAGCGCTGTAGGAAGTGCCTCAGCGTCTCGTCCCTGCCCTGACGTAGGGCATGGAGGTCCGCCTCGGTCCCAGGGCGCGGAAAGGTGCCCTGGAAGTTGGCCACGAACTGGTGGCAGAGGTCCTCCCACGAGTAGACTGATCCCTCGGGGAGATTCATCACCCAAGAGCGCGCCTAGGCTTTGAGAGCGACGGGGAAGTAGTTCGCCATCACTCGATCATCGCCTCCGGCCGCCAGGATGGCAGTAGTGTATATTTGCAGGAACTCCGTGGGATTCACGGAGCCGTCATACTTCTCCGGCAAGCTGGGCCGGAACCTGGCCGGCCAGCGAACCTGCCGGAGGCCTGGGGAGAGCGCCAGGCAACCCGAGCCGTACAGAGCGGGCTCGGGTAACAGGTGACGGTTTCCCGTCAGTAGGTTGGAGCTGGAGGCCTGGACCTCGGAACGCGTGGCGGCGTCTGCATGCCGCTCGCGCTGTCTCTCCATAGTGACCCGGGCGTCCTCGTCGGACCGCCCCCGGTTCAGCCGGTCATGGAGGTCGCCGTGGCCGCTGTTTGCCGGAGTCGTGGCGCGTTGCGTCGTGCTCCGGGTTCTGCTTTGACTCGGGGCGGGGGGCTGGCCCGCGCTAGACGTCGCGCGGTCGGCACTCCTGGCCCCTGCGCTGCTGTGGGCAGCGACCTGGCGATGGGCCGCGCCTACGAGGTCGGTGACTTCGTTGAGCCAGCGCCTCTCCCGGCCCCCGCCCCCGTTAAATGCCGGGGGGTGGCGCAGGAGGGCTTCCGCCGCCAGGAGAGCTCCCTGTGGTGACGCTGGCTGGAAGTCGAGGTTGCGGCGCGCCATGGAGCGGCGCCTCTGCTCGCGCCTCAAGGATGAGGGGCCGCCCCGATCCGGCGGGGCGCTGCCGGTTCCTTCCGAGGGAGAAAGGGCCGACGCCGCACTGCCAGGCCGCCGGGGAGCGGGCTCAGCCCGCCTGGTTTGCGCGGCGCGTCTCCTGGAAGACGGGGAGCGCTGTGGGCTTACCACCGGGCTAACGCCACCCGGCGGGGTGAAGTCGCCGGACTCCTCGTCAGAGTCCCGCGGATGGTGGCCTCCTGCCATGGAGTGTGCCGATGTTGGGGACGCCGGCGTACCACCTGAAAAAGAAACTCCCCCCTACCTGGCGCCCAGCCATGTCGAGGATGTGTTAACCTCGACGCGGGAAGTCGGGAGACCCCTCCTTTGAGATTCGGCCAGGGAGTAGTTTCAGGCGGATCAACGTCAGAACGGATCAACGCTCGGGGAGCAGGTCAACTGAGGGGCCCGAGCTGTGACAGAGGTCCGACCACGTCCGCATTCCGGACCGAATGTCCCCAACCTGTGAACGAAGCAAAAAGGGTCCGGACTCCGATACTGGGTCCCGGACCGTCCCGGACCCGTAAGTAATCGCACGGAGAGACGAGGAACCGGCGTTAGACAGGTTGGCCCGCCGGAGCGTAATACCCCTACTCCTGTGGTTCTTCGACTATCAGAGAGATGAATGCGCCGGAATTTACAAGCGAAGACCCCGGAGCCGGAAGTTCACCGGGACTTGAGGCTGAGAGTGAGCTTGTTGTCTATCGCTGAGCTTTTTTCCGCCCCCCTCGTCTGCGGCATGGATCTCCTTTATAGAGCCCAGGGAGTTCCACAGTGCCGAGCTTGCATATGCGCCGTGAGAGAGGGAGCTAGTATGCTGACGTGCTTGTCGCCCCTTTCATATCCGCCCGTCCACCGCGCCGTGCTGGAGGAGAATCCACGCCGGAGTTGGAGAACCCCGTCGCTTCCGCCCGTCTGCTGAGCCCGTGGCGGAGTTGTGCACACGCTGGGTCGTCACGCTGCCCAGCTGCTGCGGGCGGCGAGATTCCGGGGAGTGACACGCGAACGTCTCCCCTGCCGGAGTTGGTGTTGCACGCTGGACGGGACGGCGCCTGCCTCCGCTGCCGGGCGTGGGGAAAATGAAGCTCACTCGGTCAAGGCACTCTGACTGCACAGTCAACAGGCGACTGCAGAGCGAATGACAGGCGTGTGTCACACTCCGTCGCCTCACATACATTAATGCGGGCAGTTGGGGAGCTACCTGCCCAGGCTGGCCTCGTGCCCGGGGCAGAGAGCTCTTCGAGCCCTCTGCACACACGTGGCGCTGAGACCTTCGGGGGCCTGAGCTGTGGGTCCCGCCCCTGGGGTCGGCACCCGGGTAGGTTCGCCCGGGCCCGAGCGGCGCCCAGGCCCCGGGCACTTGGGGGAACTAGCAGTAGCTCCCCACCGCGCGTGCAAACTGCGGGCCCCCAAAGGACCGTCGTGGCCGGTGACCCACGCGTCCACAGGGCATGTGGGACCCCCTGTCCCATTTCGCCGACAAGCATCTTGATCATTGGAAGGATAGCTTGAAATAGGAAGTCTTAAGCCTGGATCACTTTCAAGACGGTTAACATCATAAATAGGAGGAGGAGAAGATGCATCTTGTTCTTCAGTAGAAGCTTTATCAACACTCACAATTATTGGTTCTTTTCGAGTACCAAAAGCTTCATCAACGACTGGATCGGAAGAGGAGGTTGCAATCTTCTTTGCTTTAGCTTCATGGCTCCGAAAGAGCGATGCAATATCCCCATTCCTCTTCATGTCTTACAAATCCTACAAAGTAGAAAGTACAATGGCAGTAAGTTAGTATATCCTTATATAATGGTTCTATTCTCTAAGACACATATTTATATAGCAAGCAAAAAACATTTTAGATAACACGCATGACAGATTTTATTGAAAGCTAATATAAGGGTTTCACAAAATGAAAGAATTGAAATACAAGAAAAAAAACATAGACTGTAGACACAACGAATATTTGATTCCATTAAACAATCAGAACAAAATCTGATGTGTTGAGGCAACACAAAACAGGATATATAAACATGATATAAAAGAAAAGAGTATGCTTATCAGTTACCACTATCAAGTATTATTCTTATAAATTGATGTGAGGAGTTTAGAAGGAGCTACGGTAGCTACCTTAGCCGTGAACCTTCCTCGCCACTGTCGACAGCTACCAGGTAGCAGGAGGCGTAGGCGGAGGGCGGAGGCGGCGGGCCGTGTGGCCGCCCGCCGGGCGTCAGGAGGCGGAGCGGGCTGCAGCGCGTCGCCCCTGGCCCGACGCAGAGGCCGAAGGCTCGAAGGGGCAGGAGGTGCCGCGGCGGCGGAGGCCGCGAGGCGGGGCGGCCTGTCGGCCGTCGCGGATGCCAGAGGCGGGCAGATGCGGCGCAGCGCCTCGGCGGGCGGCGCGTCGCGATCGCGGCAGCCGGAGGGGCGTCGGCCGTCGGAGCAGCTTGTCGGCACCGCAGCGCGTCGGGGTGGCGCGTTGCGGAGGCCAGAGGCGGGGCGGCCCGTCGGCCATCGCGAATGCTGGAGGTGGGCAGGCGGTGGTGTGGCGCCTCGGCCGTCGGGGTGGCGCGTCGGGGCGGCAGTGCGTCAGGGCGGCGGCGGCGGCGCGTTGCGGCGTCGGGAGGGGGAGGAGGCAGGCAGCGCGTCGTGGCAGCCGCCTAGCCGAGCCACTGCCCTATGAGTGTGCCCTAGCCCTCTTCTTCCTTCTTGTTCTTGGGCCTTCTTCTTCTTGGGCCTATTTGCTATTTTTTTGGGCCAAAATTTTGGGAATGGGGATGTCTCTGGGCCAAAATCGGGGGTAGTCCTGAGCCCACCAGGATTACCCCCTGGCTACGCCCCTGATGTACAAGTCGACCACTTCTATGAAGAATTAAAGAAAAATAAGGATGGGAGATAGGGATGTTTTCAACTACATGCATTAGCGAAAGAATGTCAGTTTATGTGTTATATCACAACTGATGGCTGGGTTGCTGTCACTTGAGCTATCCATATGTTCCTGCAGATAGCAATGTAGTTGAGTCCTCTGTCATCTGCACTTAGACCTGACATTGTAACAGTACACTTCCAAATTTTGATGTCAGGCATCTCTCTGTATGACTGGTTGTTTTTAAAAATATTTTTTCTAGTTATTAGAGCTATGTATAGGACTCTACTTTGCAGCTGTCGGACATATTTCTTAAGAATATTTGACCACACCACGGGGCTGTACATGCAAGATCTTTTGAGAGGAGAGTTAATGCGTGGCATTTTGATAGCCAATGGTTGAGATTGACCATCCATATAGTAAGAGCCCAACTTTATTTTATCTAATAGAAAATATCAATATAACTATTCTGTTGTATATTTTGCACTAATATCATATGCATATATAGACTGCCTGGTCACCACAAACTTCACCACACTTGTGTTGGTGCCAAGCCTAGGCGGGGCAATTTTCAAGGCACTTGAAGGTTATCAATCATCAACATCAATCCATTATTATTTCACTTACAATCCTCGGCATTTAAATGTACACTAATTTGTTTGTGAAGATATTTGAGCATTGCTGTTGGGAGATATATCAACTCATGATGACGTGAAGAACGCCATAATCAATAGAGCAATCAAGGTGAACGCAATGCCACCTCTGGTTATTCCAAGCCACCCATTTGCTGGAGTCGGGATTAACAATCCACTTGCGCCGCCATCAACGAATGAGGTTATTAATATAACCTTGTCCCTAGAGAAGGATTGACAAGCTTTGCACAGATGTATGATTGTCTTTCCAGATAAATAGGCTAGCCCTTTTTTATGCATGTAAAAATTTGAATTATTTAATTTCAGGGACAGTTATGCCTGCATCCTAGAAGCATTGTCTACTGAATATGCATGATGCTGTTGTTTCTACATGTCTATACAGCATATACACTAAAAATAGTTTGTCACTAAAATATTACTTCATGCTTATTTTAAGTGTATTAAACATTTTTATGGAACATGCTTATTTTAACTAGAGTTGTAACCGTACCAAAAGACGATTTGAAATGAAGTTCATTTATGTAGATTAAGGGTTGGTATTAGGTTAACATTGTATGAATTGTTACATATACAGTCTTATTATTTACGATTTAATAATTTATTTCCATTGCAACGCATGGGTAGCCAACTAGTAAGGTAGAATTGTTGGTATGTGAGAAGTGAGAAGATTCAGGATTTGGAAAGAAGGATCGATGACTTTAACTATTGAAGAATGGAGCAAATAGCTAATATCTACCAGTGGATCCTGTAATACCCTGAAAATTTGGTTAAGAAAAATACGTAAATTTTTGAATTTTTTAAAACTTTTTGCATCATGTCGTGTCTTTGGTTGCTATGCTTGTGTTGTGATAAAAAAATACGACCTAGATAGAGTAATCAACAAGACCAAAACCAACTTTAAAGTTATCTCGACAACCAGAAATAATTTACAACCCACTACAAGAAAAAAGAGATTAAATGGTCATTTAATTCCCTAACCTCATCATATTTTTAATAAAGAGGAACTAACCCCAATCCATAGATTCAAGCGGAGGTTACAATGCTAATTTAATTTTCAACTATCACGAGTCAATTAATAAAATGGGTTAGCTACAACAAATATTTTGGAGAACAGGAACCAATAAGAAGAGATTGTATATCCAATTAACTTCCCAACACTATCACCTGAAATATCAGAATAAGCTAAGCTTTCAACCTATAAATAAAACATGGGGTTTAAATATTAATTTCCAAACCACGGAGTACACATATTACCTTAGCTAAGCTTTTGAATAAAATCAAGGACAAAGCACCGGGGGATTAAAAGACCTTAATTCACAAAACTTTTTAAATAAAACTTCCCTAAAACATGACAAACTATTTGTCTCCCTATATATATATATATATATATATATATATATATATATATTGTAACATACCAAAAAAATTGTAAAGAAATAAAAGTGATGTATGAAATGTGGGAGGCAATGAAAATACATCTCTTATGCTAGCATAACAACATTTTCCATGATTTTATCACTTCAATAAGTACTTCAATAAAATCCCTCAAATTAGCTAGACTAGGGAGCTAGCTAAAAATGAATGGGTATACTTCTAAAATTCACCAAAGATAAACCAGATCATCTCTAGCTATGAAATTCAGTCAGCAGGTTAATCACATCCTCCTCTATCTCCAGTAACTTTTACCAAATTTTATCAATTCAATAAGTGTCTCAAACAAATATTTTTGATTCAGCAAAGCAGAGAACTTTTTCCATTACAGACAACCAATTTGATACTTTTTCTAAAATAAATTCACCACTCACCTTCTTACCAAAATTTGCCAGAAATTGGGTCATGTCGTGAACTATTTACAGTAAAAATTTCAAAGCTTCTTTCACAAAGCTTGCACATAAAATAATAGGCACCAGCTCACTGACTCAGACTAGTGCACAGCAGAAACTGAATTTTGGCCGAACTTTGCCATTTCCCCGGAGAAATCTACAAGTCCCACAACTTTGAAATTTGGCACAGAGCTAGCCAATACCACCTACTGCCCACAGTAATTTTCCCATGATTTTACCCGCATTGTAGATCAGTCAGACAGCTAGATCAAAGTAACCTCCAACTACTCTACTTAGTCTCTAGAGAATTCTTCTCTGTTTTGTCACTGCCGTGTGGACCCCACAAGACCCTGGCCCACCTGTAAGCCTCTACAAGTCTTGAGACAGTGTGTTCCACCTAAATCCTACCCATACTCCTCCTGTTTCCCTAGGAATTAACCACAAAGGCCCACTAGTCATGGAGTAACTCTAGCCAAAAATGTGTAGCACAATATTCTCTTACATGTGGGACCCACCATAGTCACTGTAGAGTTGGGGCACCGCAGCATTGCAGGAGAGAACGTGGCAACACCTCCTCCTTCTCCCTCATAGCACACAGAGACACATAGATGAACTCAACTCTAGGAAACTTCGACCATTTCGTCTAAAACCGCGCCAGCTACCTCTCCTCTCCTTCCTCACCATATTCCCACCGAGAAATCCGAAGAAGAACCCAAGAATCACCGGCGGCGAGCTCATCTTCCCTACTACCGACAGTGTTCGACCGAGCTCGAGTCCTCTCTGGTGAGCTCCATCCCTCTTTGACTCCAGGAACATGATCACCACCCTCTAATCTTTCCATTTTTGTACTCGGCATCCCTAAGACCACTGGTCGAAGTCACCATGCCTTGCTCTCTGCCCTACAACGCTATTGCCGTGGCGTCGTCGCCGTTCCAGCTGATCCGGTACATCACAGACCGAGCTAGCTCGCCAGCGTCGCCGCCTCACTTCTAGAAGACAACTGGCAGAAGGAATCGGGATATGGTGCAGTGAAGCTCGAGATCGAGGTCATCTTCTCCCTCTCCGGCAAACTACCGCCGCCGTCGATTTCTCCTCCTCTGGTGAGCCATGCTCCGATACCTCGCGTCTGTAGCAACCCCAGCACCTCACTAAGCTGACGCCTACTTCTCTTCCCTGGACCTTGGCCCAGATCTAGCTGTCGATGATCACCAAGAGCACTCCGCCGCCGTGAGATCTCTTCTGACACACTCGCCGCCGTTCCAGCTCTGCCGAGTGACCCAAAAGCTTCAGTGAGTATCCATGGCACTTTAGACATCACATGCATGCATCATTTTTCGGCATATACAGCAAAGTCCATATGCAACCCGAGCCGACTTGCCGCCTCCGCCGTCGTCACCATCGATTCCGACCACCTTAGCCGGCGAGACTACCCTCGATGGATGCGCAAAGGCTTGTAGAACATTTTCTCTTTTGATAGCCCGACGAGATCTGCTGCCATTCACTGTTGCCGCCGCCGCAAAGTTTGCTGGACGCGCTCGCCGACGCACACTCTGCCCCGAGTCGCTGACAAGCGGGCCCTACATGATTAGCACGTGCGGACGATTGTCAGCAAGAGTTTAAAACGTCCGAGTACCTTTTTGTAAAATAACCAGACACTGATGAGTGGACCCATGACCTAAATTTAATAACTAAAAACAACGGGGACTCTTAATGAAATTTCCCTCTCACACATGCAGAAGGACTGCGGGTTGATTTTCGAAAAACCGAGTACCTATTTGCAAAACTGCTCTCACTGACCGGTGGACCCCTAAGGACTGCGGATTGATTTCTGGAAAGCCCGAGTACGTTTTTGCAAAAGTTGTTACACTGACCGGTGGACCCCTTGTATTTTAAATCTGAGAAAATAGATATAAATCGATAAACCTTTTTCTGTTACACTAGAAAATAGGTTTAAATTTAAAAATTCATAGAAAATTCATTACAACTCCAAATTGGGTGAAACCAGTTTTGTTTGTTTTGTAATTTTATTGTTTACAATCTGGTAAATTAAAAAGTGGCACTTTCTGTACAGAAAACTTGCCTAAAAATTATGAGAATAAAAAAGGGTGAAAATAGGACTTTTAACTAGAAAATCCATAAGAAAATCATTCTAGCTCAGAAAAATGTCAAACCAATTTTGTAGTTCTTAGAAAAATGATTACTTTCCATTTATAAAGTTATTTCACACAGAACTAAACCACAAATTACCAGAAAATTTTATACTCTTAAGATGACACATAAAACTTGCAAAAATCATATCTCACAAATGGTAAGTGCAAAAAAAAATAATCTCACTAGAAAGTATCTGAGATCAGTACCAAATCACTGCACAAAAATCATACGTATTAAAGCATTTTGTATTTTTGCATTATTTATTGACTTTGCTTTAACTTTAAAACTTAAATTAGAGGAAGAGCCTTTGGAGTTCAAGGAGATAGAATATATTGAGGAACCTGAAGCAAATCTAGATCAAGGCAAGAATCCCACTACCTTTGAACATATTGCTCCTAAATTTTGGGATTATCAATGATTTCATTTTAACTTGCATCGTTATTTTGCTATGTATATTATATAGATTGTGGGCAATGGTAGTTAATCCCTCTTTCTGCATAACCCACCTTGAAATGTTGATAATCTACTACTTGTAATCTTAGGATGGGTAAAAGTACTTGTTAAGTGCTTGCTATAAGGTATATACTTGTATATATGCTTAGACATGCCTAGCTACTTACAAAATAAGTCATGGCCATTTAATTATGTTTGAAATGGGAATTTATTTACTTCTGATCAGAGATGAATATTTATGATATTTGTGAACTAAAACTGAAGGAAAACCATTTTAAAACTTGGGCAAGCAAGTGGTACACATATGTGATAGTTGTGTATCGATAGGGGGAGTGTTTGCCTGTGTTGCTTAAGGACGGAACTAAGTGTCATTTCTCATGTTAAATAGTACAACCACATGCGCTAGTATGGGATAGCCATAGTGGATTAAGTTGCTTAATGCTTAGCCTTGCATTTTGGTAGGCTGAGTAGTATGGGCAGTGCCTACAACGGAACGTAGGGCTGTTCAGAGGAACTACCTATGTCCCGTAATGGAATAGGCATCTAAATTTATCCAATACAACGTTGTGTGCCTCGTAGGGAGCCGGGTAGGCTGCCGCCACGGTGCTGGGTTAAGGCGTGGGCCCACCACCCACGGCATCAGGGTAGCCCCTCGATGTAGAGTAACACACCTCGCGCTGGTGCAAGGCTAAATGTTAGGTGATGTAAAAGTTGTGTTGTGACTTCTAGACCGCATTCAATGTGTAGAGTGTGGTGGTACCGACGGGTACTGGACAAACTAGAGCGATCACATCATGTGGGTAAAGTTGTACAAACTTTACAGAGTCAAAACTAATCGGTTAGCCGTGCTCACGGTCATGAGCGGCATGGTGGTGTCCATTGAGTATAGATTTCTGTTTTTCAAAATGCTTTATGGAATGGGATGGTTGGGTGAAGATTTATACTGATCTATACTTGGTGACTGATGAAATGATGATGAAATGGAATTGGATTATTAAGTTGTATTATAGTCTTGCTGCCAAGGAGGGCGGTGAAGTAGTTATCTATGCAAAATGATGCCATGATATTATTCTGCTAGCCTAGGATGCAATTTGATTTATGAATCCCTCTTTTAAATTGTTGCGAAATAAAATTGGCTTTATGCAATAAAACTGAGCCTCATCATACAGCCTTTACCTTGATTATAGCTCACATATATAGTTAGGTTTGATTGTGGCCTTGCCAATACCTTGCGTACTGTTAACGCCAAAATTTGGTGTGGTTCTTTATCAGATTCGATTAAGGAAAAATCACAGTCAGCTAGTGGGAATTAATCTGGAAGCCGAGTTTGGGAAGGGATCGTGAAAATCACGGAGAGGCAGTTAATATCTTATCTATAAATTAGGCAGGGATAATAATTTTTAGGAAACCTGATCTCGTGTCCGATCAGGGCTTATTAATTTTCCTTTTATAGTTAGGAAACTCCTGTTTCGTATCCGATCAGGACTGTATCAACTCGGAGTATAAATACGTATGCCCAGGTACCTTGTAAAATCATCACACAGATCAATACAAATTCGGCGCATCGCCACCCTTTTGACGGGTTCTTGCTTCTCGAGCCGAGCTGCATCGGTTAAGTTCGACCTCCTGCGAGAGGGTAAGTTTCGTTACCCCGACTATCGTATCGGCTAGGACTTCCTCGGTTAGGTCCGATATTCTAGTCGGTCTACGGTAGTCAGCTTACCATGATATATCTATTCTGTCTACGGCTGCATCAGTTAAGTTTGATCTCTTAGTCCGAGTAGATATATCACATCACTCGTGTGTAGATTTATCAGCTTACTGGGTATAATTTATCATCAGTTTGTGCTGCATCGGTTAGGTCCGACCTACTAAACTGCTAGCGATAAGTTGTTCCTGCTAGGTTGATAGATTTTTAACGCAAGGGTTTTATCGGAATGTATAGCCAATAAGTTATCATATAGTACATCATGATTGCATTAGGTCTATCGGCTCATCGAGGTTCTTTTATCGTTATTAGTCTGTGTTGCATCAGTTAAGTTTGACCTACTAGATTGATAATGATAGATTTATCCTTGTTAAGCCGATGGGTGTCTATGCAATGTTCTATCGGAGTGCTTAGCCGATAGGCTATCTTTTATCAATTAATGTCGACTGCATTGTTTTAATTATTTATCTATGCTACTATCGATTTTCCAGCCGATGCATATGTTCTATGGGCAGTCGGCTGGTTTATGATTTGCTTACATCGTTATCGGTTTTCTAGCCGATGTACTCATTTATTTTGCTTATTTGTGCCCTTATCGGCTTCCAGCCGATGTATAAGTGCCTTGGTTCATATCGGCAATCGGCCGATGAAACGAGTCCAATTCGGCTTCCAGCCGATTGGCTCACTGATCTAATATATCTCTCCTTATCAATTGCAGGGTCAAATTGACTGGCACGCCTACGAACCTTAAATTTAGGACCTGCACTGGAGTTAAGCAAATCTCCTAGGCCTTCGCATGTCTAGTGCATCGAACCAGATCATCAGCTCATTTTTGACGCTGCTGGTGATTTTCGGTGTCAACATGTTTTTGGCACGCCTGGTGGGACGCGAAGTTTCGACATGGCCGGAAAAGAGATTAAAACATACAACGTGATTCCAGTCAGTATGGAAGATCTAACTGATGAGCAGAAGCAACAAGTTGAGCAGAATATGGCCAATTTTCAGAAACTCTGTTTGGAATCTTTTGGCATGACACGACAAGGGCCGATTCAGGAAACACAATTTCCAAAACCAGTTCTAGTCGGAGAATCGAGCCGTACAACACCTGAAAGTCCACCAAGACCTTTACAAGAGATGGTAAATGAGGCAGTGCATCACGCGCTTATCAATCAGTCAGGAATATTGGTGAACACGCTGCATAACCTTATCAAAAAGGCGTTGGATGGATCAATTGCTCAAGAGCCCAATCGGGGTCCTGTTTACCTCCCACCAAAGATAGAGCCAAATCAAGCTACTTATGGCACCAGAAAACATATACCGAAAAATTTGTTTTCACATATACAGAACCAGGCTGGGGGGCAACAAGATATTCCTTCACAAATACAGAGCAAACATTTATGTATCGGCATCTGTATCCTGAGTGGTTTGACAGAGTTCCATTACCACACTGATACAGAGTCCTGGATTTCTCTAAGTTTTCAGGACAGGACAACATATCTACAGTAGAGCATATTAGCCGATTCTTGGCACAATGTGGAGAGGCATCGACTGAGGAGGCTTTGAGGGTTAGATTTTTTCCCTTGTCGTTGTCTGGATCGGCTTTTACATGGTTCTCTTCTTTACCACCAAATTCAGTGCGAGGATGGGCCGATCTAGAGAAACAATTTCACAAATACTTTTTTGCTAGGATCCATGAGATGAGGCTGACGGATCTAACGTCGGTTAAACAACGGCCAGACGAAACGGTACCGAAATACGTCCAGCGGTTTCGGGACGTTAGAAACCAATGTTATAGTCTGAATCTAAGTGATGGGCATCTAGCCGAGTTAGCTTTTCAGGGTCTTTTAGCTCCCATTAAAGAGAAGTTTTCATCACAAGAGTTCGAGAGTTTGGCGCACCTGGTACAGAAGGTACCGGCTCATGAAAGCCGATTTCAAGAAGCAAAAAAGGAGAAGTTTCAGAGAAGGGTTGCTCAAGTGCAAGTCTATTCATTGGATTCAGATGATGACGGATCCGATGTTGAAGTTGGATTGGCGGAATGGGCTAGAAATAAGAAATCAGTATCATGCTCATGGGTGAAGGATATTGGCAAGGAGGAACGATATGATTTTGACATCAATAAGGCCGATAAAATCTTCGATCTATTGCTACAAGAGAAACAGATACAGCTTCCGCCAAATCATGTAATTCCATCAGCCGAAGAACTAAAGAAGAAGAGATATTGCAAGTGGCATAACACGATATCGCACCACACCAATGAATGCAAAGTTTTTCGGCAACAAATTCAATCGGCTGTAGAACAGGGAAGGATCAAGTTTGAAGACAAAAAGCCGATGAAAATTGACGGACATCCATTCCCCGTGAATGTGGTTTATGCGGGATCATCGATGGATCAAGCCGATGAAGGAAGATATCGGGAATTTAGACGATCTAGAGTTACTTCATCGTAGCTGATAGATAAATATTCAAGGCGCAAAGAGGAACAACAGGCTTCGTCATACGAGGAGAGATATAATCCACATTGGGATTGCCCGTTCTTTCAGTTTTGCTGGGAGCGAGGGATAAGATTGCCATCGATCAGAGATTGTCCTGAATGTAATGCTACAAGATCTCGGAATTTTGAGCATGAAGAATTTTCACGAGATCGGCCGCTTGAAAGATGAGCATCGGTACATAGCCGATTAGGGCCGATCCATGAAGAATTTTTTGAAGAAAATGATGAAGAGGGATTGCATGAAAAACAACAAATCCAAAATCCTCAGTGGTGTCCTAGTGGAATATTTACTAAAAATCAGAAAAGAAGGGCACAGCGGCTACGACACCGAGAGCAGCAGGAAGAACAACGACGAGATCATAAGGAAGCTGATCATCGTCACAAGAGGATTAAGCGGGTATGGCGTGTGAAGAAAAGTGACGATGAGGTTGATCTATCAGCTCCAGTAAACATGGTGTTCTTTTTACCTCGGGAGTATAAAGCACTTTCATCTGATGAGGATGGCAATGAAGAGGTTTTTGCTCAGTTAACACTGCAACCCGATCAGGCTGTATTTGATAAGCCTAAAGAATCAAAGCATCGGCATTTAAAGCCATTATATATCAAGGGTTATGTGAATGGGAAGCCGATGACGAAGATGCTAGTTGATGGGGGGGGGCAGCTGTTAATCTAATGCCATATGCTACATATCGGAAGCTGGGGAAAACCGCCAAAGATTTGATCAAGACAAATATGGTGTTAAAAGATTTTGGCGGAAATCCATCGGAGACGAAAGGCGTGTTGAACGTAGAATTAACAGTGGGGAACAAAACATTGCCTACCATGTTTTTTGTTATCGATGGAAAAGGATCATATAGTCTACTCCTTGGCAGGGATTGGATTCACACAAATTGTTGCGTGCCCTCGACGATGCATCAAAGTTTGATACAATGGCAAGGAGAGCAAGTTGAGGTAATCCTAGCAGATCAATCGACCAACATTGCAATGACCGATTTGCCGGTCTAGGAGGCCGATGGTGTCGATTGTTTGTCTGGAAAAGTGTGGGAAGGGGATTATCTTAAAATCACTAGTCGGGGATATAGCCGATTCGGCAAGTCGGCTCAGAATTATTACTCTGATGGGCACCATTGAAGATTTCTAAGGGAAGTTGGGACAAGGGTTTACGTCGGCCGATGATTTGGAAGAAATTGATATAAGACCAGGAGATAGGCCAAGGCCGACGTACATAAGTAAAAAATTATGTCCTGAATTTCGAGAAGAGTTAATAAAATTGCTGAAAGAGTATCGGGATTGTTTTGCTTGGGAATATCATGAAATGCCAGGATTAAGCCGATCAATTGTTGAACATCGGCTCCCTATTAAACCAGGATATCGGCCGTTTAAACAGGCTCCAAGGAGATTTAAAGCAGAGTTATATGAGCCAATCAAAGCAGAAATCACAAGGTTATATGATGCAAAGTTTATAAGGCCGTGCCGATATGCTGAATGGGTTTCTAATATCGTCCCGGTGGAAAAGAAAAATGGAAAGTTGAGAATATGTATTGATTTCCGAGATTTGAATAAGGCTACCCCCAAGGATGAGTACCCGATGCTGATAGCAGATTTGTTGGTAGATGCAGTATCAGGCCACAGGATTATTAGCTTCATGGATGGCAATGCAGGATACAATCAAATTTTTATGGCAGAAGAAGATATACATAAGACTGTGTTTCAATGTCCTGGGGCTATCGGCTTATATGAGTGGGTAATAATGACGTTTGGATTAAAAAAATGCCGGTGCGACTTATCAGAGGGCGATGAATTATATATTTCATGATCTCATCGGCTTATTAGTGGAAATTTACATCGATGATGTGGTGGTTAAATCCAAGAGTGATGAGAGCCATATAGCCGATTTGTGAAAAATGCTGGAAAGGGCAAATAAATACGGATTGAGGATGAACCCTAATAAATGTGCTTTTGGTGTATCGGCTGGACAGTTTCTGGGTTTCATGGTTCATGAGCGAGGAATTGAAGTTAGTCAACGGAGCATCAGAGCCATCAGGAATACAGAACCACCAATCAACAAGACAGAGCTACAGTCGTTGATCGGCAAGATTAATTTTGTAAGGAGATTCATATCAAATTTGTCAGGAAGGATTGAGCCTTTTACTCCGTTGTTAAAATTGAAAGCCGATCAAGAATTTGTGTGGAGGACAGAGCAGTAGAAGGCATTTGATGGGATTAAAAGTTATTTAAGTTCTCCACCTGTTTTGATCCCGCCGCAGAAAGGAGTGCCATTCAAGTTGTATTTATCGGCCGATGAAAAATCCATCGGGTCAGTTTTGATACAGGAATTTGAAGGAAAAGAGCAGGTTGTGTTCTATCTAAGCAGAAGAATTTTGGATGCTGAAACAAGATATCCTGCGGTGGAGAAATTATGCCTTTGTTTATATTTTTCATGTACAAAGTTGAGGCATTATATCCTATCGGCTGAGTGCACGGTGGTTTGCAAGGCCGATGTGGTGAAATATATGTTATCGGCTCCAGTTTTAAAAGGGCGAGTTGGTAAATGGATTTTTGCATTGACGGAGTTTGACTTGAGATATGAATCGGCTAAAGCAATCAAGGGACAGGCAATAGCCGATTTGATTGTGCAACACAGAGGGGTTCATGAAAATTATGTGGAGCCGATCCCGTGGACCTTATTTTTCGATGGATCGGTTTGCAAGCATGGATCTGGTATCGGATTGGTCATTGTATCGCCTCGGGGGGCAAGTTTTGAGTTTGCTTTTACAATTAAACCCTATCAGATCAACAATCAAGCAGAATACGAGGCGGTGCTGAAGGGACTTCAACTTTTAAAAGAGATAGGGGCTGATATCATAGAGATTGTTGGAGATTCTTTATTAGTAATCAAGCAATTGTCTGGGGAATAGGAGTGCAGAGATGATGTTTTGAGATCATATTATGAAGAATGTAGAGATTTATTGAAGGATTTCAGGATGGTATCGTTGGATCATATTCCTAAAGAACAGAATTTAGAAGCTAATGATCTTGCACAAATTGCTTCGGGTTATCGGCTGAATAGACAAGTTGAGGTTGAGATAGCCGATAGTGATATTCAGGATAAAGCCAATGATTAGAGACGAGAAATAATTGATTATTTACAAAATCCGTCACAATCGGTTTCTAGGAAACTTCGGTATAAAGCTACTAAGTATGTGCTGCTTGATGGGGAGTTATATTATCGGACTTTTGAAGGGGTTCTGCCTGAGATGCCTAAATTTGGAAGAAGCCAAAGTGGTTATGTGCGAAGTGCATGAGGGTGTTTGTGGAACTCATCAATTGGCTCATAAAATGAAGTAGATATTGAGGAGAGTAGGATATTTTTGGCTGACGATGTTGGAAGATTACTTCAAATATTATAAGGGATATCAAGATTGTCAGAAATTTGAAAATATACAGCGAGCACCAGCATCGGCTATGAATCCTATCATCAAACCGTGGCCGTTCAGAGGATGGGGAATTGATATGATCGGCCAGGTTTATCCTCCATCAAGTAAAGGGCATAAATTCATATTGGCAGCAACAGATTATTTTACAAAATGGGTGGAAGCAATTCCTTTGAAGAAAGTCACGTCCAAGGATGCGATTGAGTTTGTAAAAGAGCATATAATTTATTGGTTTAGAATTCCTCAGACGATAACTACCGATCAGGGATCTATTTTCGTATTCGATGAGTTTCAACAATTTGCTGCCAGTATGGGAATTGAGTTATTAAATTCATCACCTTATTATGCTCAAGCTAATGGACAGGCAGAAGCTTCGAATAAGAGTTTGATCAAATTAATTAAGCGGAAGATTGATGAACAGCCGCGAAGATGGCATACTACATTAGCCGATTCATTATGGGCCTATCGGATGGCATGTCATGGGTCTACTCGGGTGCCGCCATACCAATTGGTATATGGACATGAAGCAGTTTTACCTTGGGAAACTAACATCGGCTCTAGGAGAATTTCTTTGCAAAATCAATTGATAGCCGATGATTATTACAACTTGATGACAGATGAACTCGAGGATTTGGCTCAGAATCGGTTAAGGGCCCTGGAAAGGATCAGGGAGAATAAAGCTAGGGTGGCTAGGCATTATAACAAAAAGGTGATGAGCAAATCGTTTTCTGAGGGAGATCTCGTATGGAAGTTAATTTTGCCGATCGGGTCCAGAGATAGTAAATTCAGAAAGTGGTCGCCTAATTGGGAAGGGCCCTATCGGATTAATCATTGTGTGCCTGGCAATGCCTATATATTGGAGGATCTTGAGGGGAAGGAGTTTGCTAAAGCACTTAATGGGAAATATCTCAAGAGGTACTATCCTAGCGTTTGGATCAATTCTTGAATCGGTTGAATGCGGCCGATTTCTAAAATAGTTCAAGACAAGAGGCGATGTTGTTACATCGCCTAAAGATAGCCGGTATCAGTTGATATCGCCTTTAGATAAAATAAATAAAACATCACCAAGCGAAGATGGAGTAAGATTGACAGGTGACGAAGCCGACCAGATTATATTACAACAAAAAGGAATTGTTTCAGAGCAACATCATAGTCACCAATTTTAGGATTTTACAAGAATTTTTGGATTGTTTCGATCGCGCGCAGGCGGATTTGGTCAATCTCGTCAATGGCATGAATGTCTTCTTCATCGGAACCCGGGATAGTCTTTAAGTTTTTGTGTCGATGAACAACTTGACGCATTGCTGCTGCAACTTTGGCTTCTTGATTTTGTATAGCTTGTGGCAGGCCGATGAGCTGGGATTCTGTTGTTTCGATATCCTTGCGGATTTTTTTGAGTTTTGCCAGCAAATCGACTTCCCTTTTCTTCAGCTGGTCTAGTTTGGATTGAAGTTCTTGAGGAGCAGCTGCCATGTCGTCAAGCTTTTTCTTTTTTGTTTGAGCTGACAGCCGATCGTTTTGGATATCTTGGACCATTTTCTGTTTATCAGCACGATCGGCTATACGCTGCCTGAGCTTGATGAGTTGGAACTTGTGGGATTCCAGATATGCTGCAGGAGTCCATGCGTCAATGAGCTCTTCGGGCAAATGGATTTGGTCAATCTCATCAATGGCATGAATGTCTTCTTCATCGGAACCCGAGATAGTCTTTAAGTTTTTGTGCCGATGAACAACTTGACGCATTACTGCTGCAACTTTGGCTTCTTGATTTTGTATAGCTTGTGGCAGGCCGATGAGCTGGGATTCTGTTGTTTCGATATCCTTGCGGATTTTTTTGAGTTCTGCCAGCAAATCGGCTTCCCTTTTCTTCAGCTGGTCTTGTTTGGATTGAAGTTCTTGAGGAGCAGCTGCCATGTCGTCAAGCTTTTTCTTTTTTGTTTGAGCTGACAGCCGATCGTTTTGGATATCTTGGACCATTTTCTGTTGATCAGCACGATCGGCTATACGCTGCCTGAGCTTGATGAGTTGGAACTTGTGGGATTCCAGATATGCTGCAGGAGTCGATGCGTCAATGAGCTCTTCGGGCAAATGATGCTCAATTTCTACAGATCTTGCCCGGATGGGCCCGCAGTCTTCCACCAAAGCGTTGATCGGGTTTTCCAGCAGACGAATGATATTCAGCAGGTATTCGTGCACGTCAGCTGGAAAAGATGGTTTGGTTACCGCGCTGGTGGCTGTTTCTTCATCTGCCTCCAAGTACTTGCCGATGTCGAAGGAGAACAAATCGGCTAAGGACTACAGATTGACATCGGTAAACGGATCAATGATGAGTTAAAATGAGATGGATATGAGATGAAGTTACCTGAGGCAGGGCATCGGCAGCTTGAGTGACATCGGCATCAAATGGATGAGTGGGTTGTTCTTCAGGATGGCCGATGCCTGGCACTGAAGTAGTAAGAACAGCTTCAATGTCGGCTTGGGGGCTGGGTGCTGGAGTTGGAACGGCCGGAGAAGTCATCGGCTCGGTGCTTGTAAGGATGTCAAGTGAAGGTTGAGGTTCGGGAGCCGATGACTCGAGCTGAAAATAAGATTGATAATGAAAAGGTGGGAAACAGATAATAATATCAAGAATTAGTGCATACCCGCGGAGATGAAGGGGCCGATGTTGTTTCAATAGCAGGTAGCGCCGTGACCACGACATCGGCACTGGTTTTCTGTTTCTTTTGAGAGGGGCGAGACACCAGTTTCTTGCGCTTTGGTCCTAACGACCGTGGTGTACGGAGGAGAGACGATGGAGGAGGAGCACCATGCCCTAAGTGTGGATTGGCCGATGGTGGTTGATATATGATCGGCCGGCCGCTGGTGCTTGTTGTTGGCGGCTCCTCATCAACAGCTGTTGACGCCGAAAACCGCCGGGTGTGCCGAAAAGCTTGCTGACGATCTGGTTCGGCGTCTGGTGACACGCGAAGGCCTGGGAGATCTGCTTAGCTCCAGTGCAGGTCCTAAAATATTTGAGGTTCGCGGGCGTGCCAGTCAATTTGACCCAGCAATTGACAAGGAGATGAAGAAATTAGATTACTGATCCAATCGGCCAGCAAGCCGATACGGATTCCTTCCAGCCGATGCCGCTATGCTCGTGCCCGGGCCTCTGCCTGTACTCGCGCCCGGGTCTCGTGCTCGCGTCCGGGTCCTTGTTGGTCCTCGTGCCCGGATCGGCAGCAATTGCGCAATCGGCTATCGGCCGATACGGGCTGATATAGACTCCTCGTAGCCGATAGCCGACGGCACCTGTGTATCGGCTAGGAAACCGATAGTGCTATGAGCAAATAGACAAGATGTCAGTATAACATGTGCATCGGCTAGGAGCCGATTATCAATAGATAAGCAAAATAGTAAGCCAGCCGACTGCCGAGGAAACACATATGCATCGGCTAGAAAACCGATGATAATATAGATGACCCAAAACAGTATGGATATTACAGTCGTCTTTATAAAAAGATAACCTATGGCTAAGCACTCCGATAGAACTCGCATATACACCGATCAGCCCGACAAGGGATAAATCTATTATTATCGATCTAGTAGTTCAAACCTAACTGATGCAGCACAGATCGATAATAGTAAAGGAACCTCAACGGCCGATAGACCTAATGCAACTGTGATGAAAATAAAAGCTTACCGGCTATACATTCCGATAAGACGCTTGCGCAAAAACCATCAGCTAGCAGGAACGATTATCGCTGGCAGTTCAGTAGGTCGGACCCAACCGATGCAGCACGAACTGATGATAAATCGCCCCAGTAACTGATAAGATCTACGCACGCGTGAGATGTGATATACCGACCAGCCTAAGAGGTCGACCGAACCGATGCAGCCGTAGACAGATCGATACACCGTGGTAAGTCGACTACTCATAGACCGACTAGAATATCGGACCCTAACGAGAAATCTAGCCGATTGTAGTCGGGTGCCCGGTAACGAGACCTTACCCTCTTCAGAGTTCGGACCTAACCGATGCAGCCGCCCCCGCTCGCAGGAGAGCCCGCAAGGATACCCTGATTGCCTATCCCCAAGTTGTGCCGTCGATTTCGCCGAAGTTGTATAGGTCGTAGTGGATAGCTTATCCTACCAAGGGTCCCGTTCGCCCTTACTATATATCACCCCGAGTTACAAGAGTCCTTATAGTGACACGCCGGCTACAACTTCCTAACTAGTGCAAAAAGGGAAAAGCGGTGACAGACCTGTGACCGGACAAGGATGATCAGTGTCTCTAATCAACGATATGACAAGCTTACTCTCATAGAGATAAGTATGACCCCAGTGAGAGACCGTTCCATCGATACGCCTGATCGATTGGTCATTTCTCATGCAATCATTCCTTCCAGGCTTTCCGTGGTCCCTCTTCTAAAGATGAGCGTCCATTGGACTGAACACATGGTCTCTATCCTTAAAGACCGAACTTCTGAGCGAATCGAATGCCAAATGTTCTGCGGCGGTCCGTAACACTATGCCTGCCCATATCCCGGAGTTTCTTTTCCAACTTCGAAATCTTCTTCTGTTGGGCCTCAATATTCCTTCCTGGGCCTCCCTTAATCGGTGTGTTCAGCTTCTATGATGCCCCGCATACCCTTTTCCGTACTAGCGAATGGCCGGGGAGCAGTGGTCTGAATGGTCGGTGTTGGAAGTCTTGTCTACCTGAAAGGGAACCTTCCTTTGATCGAGACCATCAACGAGCCTGGAATGCCTGTCCAACGTGGGCGGGGCTCTAGTGGCATTTGGGTTACGTGGCGATCAGTCGCAGAGAACCTGGTAATACGTGAGTAACCACTCGTTTAACGTCTTTATCGAAACGCTTGGGATTTACTTCTGAGAGCTATTGCCTTCTGCGTTTGTTCTTATTACCAGTTAAGTCTATCAACTCATCTCTGCTCCCCATAAAGAAAACTTGTACATGCTCCCAGCGGTACCACTTCGGGATTCCTGCCGAACCATGGACGCTGTTTGGGGGAGCGGTTGTGCGAACCAAAGCTCTCGAACTGAGTTAGGTGGCAATGAAGAAAACCAGTTGTACGAAGCCGTATTGGCCGTGACGAGAATGAGAGTTCACGGGGAAGAGTGCCAAACTCCTCAAAGCTTCGTGAGGACCAGTCAGCTCCGTCGCGCACTGCTTGCCAAGAATGTCCCGGGCTGGAACATGGTCATCGCACGTCGTAGCACACATGTATGCGTTGCGCCCTGCTATGAACTTTGAGAAGTCTGTACCTGTTACCTCCGGGGTTTACGTGGAACGGATTTATAAACCAATCTGATATGACCGCCGATATCATAAATGTCTCCTTCAGGTCTTTAACCGAAGTTGTTCTCTCATCACCCTCGAGCGTGATGCGGTTACCCCGGCTCACACCTATTTCCTTGGCTCTTGTTCGATTTTCATTGGTGGTAAACGTCTTAGTTAAGTCTAGATCAGCCTATATTCCGTCTTGTTTGCTGGAAGTTATGCGCCCTCAGCCGGACTAATGGTGTTATCTTCCCGTTCACGCGGAGACCTAGCTTCTGCCCGAACTCCTGTTATGCCCCCATAATGTATCATTTCAGTCCTGTGGTAATATCTAGCTTTGTGATGTGTAATCCCATCTTTGCTTGCTCCCTTCCCTTGATTTTTTGAATGCGTGTGTCCTTTTCGTATAGATATAGAGTGTGTACGTCCGTATCCTCCTGGTCTTGTGATCCAACAGTGTCTCCTGTGTAGTGTCTAGTCGTGTGCGGACCCCCGTATCCCATGGAATTATCCCAGGTTCATACGCGATGGGTATGAACTGCTTCATTTAAACAGTCTTTGATCCTTCTGTGAACTTGTAGGCGATATATGGCTCGCAGTTTCGGTCTATTAATAACCACCAGTTTGGAGAATTGGACTTCGTGAATCTGATGCCCGTTGTGATAGCGTCTGCGAGTACGAAGATGTAACAAAGCCTTGCGTGATCACGGTTCCCAGCGGAACCTTATGTGCTCTCTAGGGTCCAGCTGTGTCTGTGCTTCTGCCTGTCTGCTGCGCCGCTGTATTCTAAGTCCTTCCATTGTTAACTGGGGAGGTGGTGTTATCGGTTATCCTTTGTTCTGGGAACCCTTTTCCAGCCATGTCTAAGTTCTGTTTCCCAGGCCAGGTCAAAAACGTGTTTAAGTGGTCAGGCCCGTGGATTAGATTGGTATCTTTATTATCTGTGAAATATGAAGATCGTTGTCCCCACCGGGCGTTGCCAAAAACGTGTTGACGCGAAAACCGCCGGGCTGCTGCCGAAAGCTGCTG